>JARYGA010028277.1:0-31820 GCA_030545235.1 Helianthus tuberosus | reverse complement strand
AAAACGTGATTTGTTTAACCCTTTGTTTAACCCATTTACTCTGGCAATCCTGCCGTGGGGGCTACCCCATGATAGTTATCTGGCATTTCGGCCGTGGGGGCTACCCCATGTAGTTATCTGGCATTTCGGCCGTGGGGGCTACCCCATGTAGTTATCTGGCATTTCGGCCGTGGGGGCTACCCCTTGTATCCACTAGACTCGTTACCATATCGACTACTGACTGAAGTCATGTTTAAGTGCCCTGAAACTGTCAATGTCTATCAGCATTGACGTGCCCCAGATCCATTAGTTCACGCCCATCCTCTGCGGCCCGGTGTGAGGCTTGTCAGACCTAAATAGCGCTATCTAACTAATGACCCGCTCGCCATTGGCCCGGCGATTAAGTCGATATAAAAAGGAGGGACTTCGTGATAGAGTTTTGGTCTTGTATAGTTATCTGTCCGTGAGGACGAGGAATTACATTCCTGAACCATTACTGTCCTACCCAAGAAAGGACGAGGAATCCATATTCCTTAACCCCATTCCCAACCCCTGGGAATCCCATGCTTTGTAGAGTGTGAACTCACCTTGGTTTGCTCGGAAGATTACACAGAAAGGTCAGGTCTAGCAGCTAGGGGTCAACCACGTCCTAACATGGTTACCAATGCAAGTCAGGTTTAGGTTCAAGCCAAGCACGTATGGTTACACATAGTCTAACAGGTTATTAACACAGATTGGTCATAGCAAATACATCATTCATGGTAACACCTTAACAATAACAGTCAAGTACTTATCATGTCTAACTTGTACGATTCGGAAGATAAAGCCCAACAACAGGCGGCCCAACATGTTGTGCGTTCAGCACGGCCTTGTGCGATCAGCCTTATACCCGGCCCAAACATAAAACACGGCCCAACAATTAACATAACAACATCTTGTGCGATCCGTTAAATCTTGTGCGATTGGGAACTTAGTCCGGTCCAACACGTGAATACGGCCCAACAGTTACACAAACATTTCAACTAGTGTAATCCAATAAATCTTATGCGACTTAGTTTAGTTACCCAGCCCAACATACGGCCCAATATATAAAACAGCTAAACAATCTTGTGCGACTCAACTACTCTTGTGCGACCAAGGAGTCTTGTGCGGTCGATTTTAAATTCCGAATATTATGGCAATCAGTTACGTAACATTTATCTTGCTAATCAATTACAAAGTTTCCATTAATTCGATCAATCAACAAAATTAATAGTTTCATGCATAATCAATATTCGATCAAATAAATAAATCATCAATTAATATGAACCCTAATATCATAACAACTCATCATCATCAACACAATCTGTTACGTAATAACACTAACAGTTTTGACAGTTTCATCCAACAATCGTTCAATCATAATAACTATTATCAAATCGCATTCATAAGAAAAACAATCAAACATTCCTTGTCCATTCACATGCAAATTACGATTACATTATAGTTTATAGTGGCCGACAACATGAAGTGTGGGTTATCCAAATGGCTACATTTTCTACACATCTCACATGCATACAATTTCCCAAAACAGTAGACAATAATTAGATTCTTCCCTGACACAAGCATTCACTAATCATACATTCCATCACATCAAATTCTAAAACCCGAAATTAATATTCTGCTTCACATGGTGTTATGTAACAGGTTGATTATATATCATTCTATCGAGAATACATCCAACAACATACTATATATTTAAATCTGAAAACGACAAGACGTGTAAATCACTAACCGAACTCAAAAAGATCAAGCAAGAGATATCTGACTTCGAATAAGAGGGCTGTCGTCGGCTTGAGAGTGATAGTTAGGGTTTGCCGATTTAAACATTCACGTACAGGTTGTGAACAAAAATATATAACAAGTAGCTACTGGGCCTAACCTGGGTCAAAGCCCATTACCGTTTTCGTCAATGGGTTAGGGGCGAAAACACTTAGTGTTTTCGTTGAGCATTATTGTGGCGGAAACCCTTTTGGTTTTCGTCATACAGCAGAGTATATTAATAAATGTACGTACAATATTAATAACACCTTACATAGTTCATAAAATCCATAACTAGCATTCAATCAATTAATCACTAATTAGTAGTATACAAAAACTGATAACCGGTGCACATAACGAATTAAGAAAACGTAGTTGTGAGGAAAGACCTTGGAAACTCGGGTTGTCACAACCTTGGTGACGAGAAAGCTAAATCAGTTAATGGCATCACTGGATGGAACTTTTGGATGATTACGACAGTGGAACTTGAACGCGCACGAGCTTGCAGCTCACTATCGACTCTAACCTACCTGATCCGACTCGATCTGTTCAAACTGGGGAGCTGAAGAGAGAGAATTTTCAAGTTGAACCCATGCAGGGCATGGGGAAGACACCTTGGCAAGTCGGACGATATCCGCTACCTTATGGAACGAATGTGGACCTCATTATACAGTAACTGTAGGAAATTCGTGTTGAGCAAACCACGCCGGCTTCGATATTCTAGTCATCTGGATTTTGATGGAATCTATATTAGGATCTAAGGATCTTGTACTAACAACTGGGCTTGAAGGCCTGCACAGCGAAGTATGTGAACGACGTTTGGCTTATGCGAAAGTCAAGGTGGAACATCAGAAACCTTCTGGTTGTGCCGGTAACCAGAAGTACCTATATGGAAATAAGAACAGACTGCAATGGATTTTGTCACTAGTCTACTTACAACTCGAAACAGAAACAGTATCACTTGGGTGATCGTTGATTGTCTCACGTAACCAGCACACATTCTTGCAATCAAGGAAACTGACGAATCTTCACAGCTTGTGAATATTCCTCTAAGAGAGGCGGCTTTTAGGCACAAGGTTACGTCTGAATTTGAACTATACTTGATTTATGACTGGCACTACACAACACTCTTGGCTCACATCTAGGCATGAGCTTTACTTGTCACAATAGGACATATGGTCAGAGTAAACGAACCATCCAGACACTCAAGGACATGCTGCGAGCATGTGTGTGATCGACTTTAGTAAGAATTAGAAGGATACTTACCTTTGGTTAAGTTCTACGGCAACAGTCACCATTCTATTATTCAGACAACTCTGTTTGAGGCATTGCATGTGCAGTAACACTAATCTCCTTGTTGAATTAAGGTGGGTGACAACTTAATCACAGGCCCAAGACTTGTACTCGAAACTCTTAGGAAGGTTGTTTAGATCGAAACTCGTTTGGCAAGAACGCGTGACCGCCAGGAAAACTGATAACATTAGAAAACACTGGAAGATCACCGTAAGCGATCGTATCATGTTGAAAGTCTCACCCTGGGAGAGTGTAGTACACTTGGGAAGCGTGGCGAGCTTAACCTACATCATCTTGAGCCATACAACATTCTGGGAATAGTAGGTAACGTGACTTACAAACTCGGGATACCCGACGGATTGGATAACGTGCATGATGACATTTATGCTTCGAATCTAAGGCAGTGTTTGTACGATAAAGCACATGTGGTACTTTTACTAGAGCCTAAGGTTAACGACGAGTCGTAGTTGTCAAGGAATCCATCGAAGCATGGACCAGGAAGTCAAGGGTAGTTAGAATAGTCGAATTCTAGTCGTAAGAATTCGTTGAAACTCAAATCATGAACCGAAGTTCTCGTGGGAACACGATAATCAGATGAAGCTCACGTATCCCAATCTGTGTGAAACTGTCGAATTGAATTCTGATGCAACTGGTGAATTTCGGGACGAAATTCCCTTTCAAGTTGGGGATGATGTGGCACCTGGGAAAAATCCACAGTCATTCTGATTTAACACTGTGCTGCTTTGAATTGCTTGTTAAATTTCGGGACGAAATTTCTTTCAAGTTGGGGATGATGTGACAACCCGAAGTTTCAAGGTTAGTACCTTCGGTCTTGTGATCTTCCCGTCCTAGTTTTAATTAACTTGTTCAACCCGTGACCTTGTTAAATGTGCTAACGTATATTGTAGTTGAGTGTGTATGCGCGTGTATAATGATCCAACTGTGTACGTTGAGCCGCAAGACATAATTGAGCCATGATATGCGTGTGTGTGTTAGTTTATCTAAAGCCCATCGATGTAGTGGATATTGGCCCAAAAACCGGAAATGTGAATCCTAGATCTCGGCCCAAGTCAATTGTGTGAGTAGTATTTGCAACCGGCCCAAGACCCCTTGTTCATATATTTGCTTATTATGTGAAGGATTAGAAAGATTAGGAGATCAAACCCAAACCCTACCTCTTCCCTGTTTACGTGCGGCAATAGCGAACCCCCCTTGTTCGAGTTGCATCTAGATTGGCCAGACTTCCGGTTAGTGAATTCAGTCATGTTTGTTTAATGTTCAACTTGTGGTCTGATACGAATTAACTAAGTTAATTTATTAGAGTGTTAATCGAAATTGTTTATGATGTTAATCGAGCACATGTTTACTTGGCCGAAGACATGCTTACTGATTGTGTTTTAATATGTGACAAGAAGTTGCATGATAAAAGTTTCATGGTCATGATCAGATCCAATTAATTACATGATTTTCTTGATGATGAGGATTGTGATGAAAATCTGTTAATAGTTGTATTGTATGGTGGGCCGTTAAATTCATCAAATAGGGATTATTACATGATTGATATTATTATTATTATTAAATATTGATGTGAAGTGGTTTTAAAGGTCCAATAGAATGATGTTAACTAGCCTTAAGGGTCCAGTAGAATTGTGGATATCTAATTTGATAAGTTTTGATAATATGACAGCCATGTGTTTGTAACTTTGATATCACCAAATCCATCATGTGCATCCTACATATGTGTCAGAATAGACAAGATGTTAAATGATGATGTTTGTCATGTGAGTTAATGAATGTGCTAAGTGTGTAGGTCACATAACATAATTCTTGATTTATGTATCAGAATAGTTGGAACCATGCAATTGGAAGTGTATGAATTAATAAGCTAAGCCTTGTTTTTTTTTGAAATCTTGAACATGTATAGATGTCTAAGGAATTATGTAAATTAAATTTTGAAGACTGTTCTAGTTGATCAAAAAGGAACCAACAGAAAATAATGGGCTTCACCCAGTGGGAGCCACACTTGGCTTTGGGCCGTTATCTGTCTGGGCCGCACCATTATATAGGGATATGATTGGCCGGCTAGATTATTAGGTTGATTTGTATGCAATAAACATAAGTTGTTAATGTTTGATAACATGTAATCGTGACTAGTAATGAGTGGGTCTCATGTACATATGCATACACCTCATGAAACTGTGGCGTGAACTGGTGTTGTGAACGTGCTATAATTCAGATGCTTGTTATGACATGCGTGATGGAATGTGTTTGATTAATTATTGCTTGAATATTACGTGCAACTACGATAGAATGTTACGCGGATTGTGAATTCATGAAATTGACTGACTTGGGTAAATACGATAGGATTTGATTGATCAACTGGAAAACAAGCATTTAGTCTAACCGAGCAAACCGAAGGCCAGTTCACTACATTCGAGCATGCGTCCCAGTGGTTGGGGACAGTCAGTGGTCTGGGTAAAAACGGGTATATTGGTTAATATTCTCACCTATCATTTTTGTAAGTCCCTTATTATGTTACCTGGAGGGTAACGGGTATTAGTTGGTAGCGCTACTTAGGTTTGGCACCCTCACAC
This sequence comes from Helianthus tuberosus, assembly GCA_030545235.1. Classification (NCBI taxonomy): domain Eukaryota; kingdom Viridiplantae; phylum Streptophyta; class Magnoliopsida; order Asterales; family Asteraceae; genus Helianthus; species Helianthus tuberosus. Next base: position 26,154 of record JARYGA010028277.1, on the reverse strand, counting down.
CGCTCCTAAATAGGACGGATGTGAACTAATGACCCAGTCGGGGCCCAGTACTAGATAGGAGTACGTGGGAAGGGCAGTCATGTACATCAGGAGCCGTCTTGTTCGGAATTGAGATATTAACAATATTACTTGCATTTGTCAGTGAACTGTTTTACATACAACTGGTAACAAAATGTTTTCTTAAACTGTGAACTCGCCAGCTTTGTCTGATACACTTGTTGCATGCTCGCAGGTCGTTAGGTATCTTGGATTGGGAACTTGCTGTCTGGAGAAGCAGGAGTGGTCATGGGTCGACTGAAGAGAGGCATGTGATAATTGTTTGCTATTACGCATTGGTTTCTGAACAACTTAGTTATGGTTTATTATTTGCTTCCGCTGAACATATTGGCTTTCATATAAACTCATGATGGGATTTTATTATTAATTTAAGAACTTTATTTTTGAAACTTATGGGTTCAATGTAATTGGTGGCTCGTTGCTAGTGGGTCACACGCCTAACAGGGACACTCCCTAGGTGGTATTTTGAGGGTGTGACAATGGAGGTTGGCACCCCGTGCCTCAAAACTACTTCTTTCAGGTAGACGTCTGCTAGAGTGGAGAACTTATTCGTTTCCTTAATAGCCAGGAAATGTGCAGACTTGGTTAATCGATCCACTATCACCCAAATGGTATCGTTTCCTCGTTGAGCTCTAGGTAAGCCAGTAACGAAGTCCATGGAAATTTGCTCCCATTTCCAGGTCGGTATCTCTGGTTGCTGAAGTAGGCCTGATGGCTTCTGGTATTCAACCTTGACCCTAGCACAGGTCAAACATTTACTAACATAGGTCGCTATGTTAGCTTTCATGTGAGGCCACCTGTACGTAGTCTTGAGATCGTGGTAAATCTTATCTGAACCAGGATGTACTGAGTAACGAGACTTGTGAGCTTCATCCATCACAAGCTCACGCAGATTACCATAAAACTGGACCCAGATGCGCCCTGCCACGTAGTAAGCACCGTCTTCCTTTAGCTCTAACCGTTTCTTTGATCCCCGCAGGGACTCAGCCCTGATGTTTTTTTCTCTCAATGCTTCAACCTGAGCATCACAAATTTGAGCGGGAAGATTGGAGTGAATGGTAAGCTGTAACGCACGTACACGCTTAGGTTTCGTTTTCTTACGACTAAGGGCGTCAACCTCAACATTGGCTTTGCCTGGATGGTACTTGATGGTGCGTTCGTAGTCGTTAAGGAGTTCGACCCATCGACATTGTCGCATGTTCAACTCCTTCTGATCGAAGATATGCTGGAGACTCTTGTGATCGGTGTAAATGGTGCACTTGGTACCGTACAAGTAATGTCTCCATATCTTAAGAGCAAAAACCACTGCTCCTAACTCCAATTCTTGTGTAGTGTAGTTCTTTTCATGAACTTTAAGTTGTCGTGATGCGTAAGAAATGACTTTTTCATGTTGCATTAACACACAACCTAGTCCCTTGATTGACGCGTCACAATGAACCACGAAATCGTCTGTGCCCTCAGGCAATGAGAGAATAGGTGCGCTACAAAGCTTCAACTTCATCTGCTGAAATGCGGATTCCTGAGCATCACCCCAACGGTAGGTGACACGCTTCTGAGTGGGAACAGTGAGAGGCTGCGCAATCTTTGAGAAATCCTTGATGAACCTTCTGTAGTAACCCGCCATACCCAAGAATTGACGGATTTCAGTTGGTGTTCGAGGTGCAGTCCAATTCCTGATTGAGTCAACCTTGGATGGATCAACGTGAATCCCATCCTCATTAACCACGTGGCCTAGAAAATGGACTTCACGAAGCCAGAAGTCACATTTAGAGAACTTAGCATACAGCTGTTCTGTTCGAAGAAGTTCCAAAATGAGTCGCAGATGACGCTCGTGTTCCTTCTGACTCTTGGAATAGATTAGTATGTCGTCGATAAACACAATAACGAACTTATCCAAGTAGGGTTTGCACACTCGGTTCATAAGATCCATGAAGACCGCAGGTGCGTTCGTCAACCCAAAAGGCTTAACCAGAAACTTATAGTGTCCATAACGAGTCCTAAAAGCTGTCTTAGAGATGTCCTCGTCTCGGACTCTCAGCTGGTGATAGCCCGATCTCAGATCAATCTTTGAGTAGAAGCTCGACCCTTGCAACTGCTCGAACAGGTCATCAATACGAGGAAGAGGATAACGATTCTTCAAGGTCACTTTGTTGAGTTCACGATAGTCTATACACATTCGAAAGGTACCGTCTTTCTTCTTCACAAACAAGACTGGAGCTCCCCAGGGCGAATAGCTAGGACGAATGAAACCCTTGTCCAAGAGCTCTTGTACTTGCGTAGATAGTTCTTCTAGTTCCGATGGGGCTAAACGATAAGGTAAACGAGCTATAGGTGCTGCTCCACGAGCTAGCTCGATTTGAAACTCGGCCTAACGATGAGGCGGAAGACCAGGTAATTCCTTAGGGAAGTCTCGTACAATCGGGATATCTTCTATCTTCTTTTCCTTTGTTGAAGTGTCAGTAACGAGAGGCAAAATAGCAGTGTGGCCCTTTCGCAAGCACTTCTGGGCCCTAAGGAAAGAGATGATGCTCACAACAACACCACTCTTGTCGCCTCGAATAACAAGAGGTTCTTCACCAGAACGAGGAATGCGGACGATTTTCTCCTTGCAAAAGATCTCTGCTCGATGTTGGGATAACCAATCCATCCGAATGACGATGTCGAAACTACCTAGAATGATGGGTATAAGGTCGATAGAGAAGATCTGACCAGCAAGAACAAGATTACAACCCTTAACTATGTGTGTAGCTTCAAGACTTTTACCGTTTGCTAGTTCTACAACATGCTTGGTGTTTAGGGGAATTGGGGCACGCTTAAGCGTCTGACTAACTTTTAAGGACACATAACTAGTATCGGCACCCTAATTAAATAAAACAGAAACATAGAAGTCGTCCAGTAGGAACTTACCCGTCAAGACGTTGGGATCGTTCCTCGCATCAGCTTGACCAATCACAAAAGCACGTCCCCTGACACCATTGCCATCATTGTTACCCTCGTTGTTGTTCCCATTTCCTTGGTTGTTGTTCTGATTCAGGTTCAGCTGGGGAAAGTTCCTTTTGAAGTGGCCTTTAGCACCACACTGAAAGCACCCTTTATTAATACCCTGTTGTTGTTGCTGCGTTCTGTGGAGCTTGTTGCTGTTGCTGACGATTCTGATTCGCAGGATATGGGCTCCTGCAATCCTTTACTGCGTGACCAAGCTTGTTGCATCTATGACAGCGGCCCTTGCTACACGTCCGCTGTGGTGCAAGTTATAGCGATTGCATTTGGGTTGATTTCCCTTGTACCCTCCTTGTTGACCAGGGCTCTTGTAGTCATCAGTCTTTCGCTGCTGAGAATAGGACTGACCAGAAGCTGAAACCTTGTTTGAGTTTCCATCCCACTTGCGCTTGTTGTCGCTAGGAGCATCAGAAGTAGTGGTATCACTAATACGCTTTGGAAGCCTGTTCTGCTCAACAGCCTGATTTGTGAGACGGTGGGATAGTTGAATGACCTGCTGAATCGTGAGGAGGTTAGCTGATGTCACCATACTCTGAATCTATGGCACTAAACCCTTGATATAAAGCTCGATACGTTTGCAGGGAGGGTCCACCATAGTTCGACACAAAGTAGCTAGTTCGTTAGACCTCTTCCTATACGCCTCAATCTCAGACCCTGTCATCTTCAAATTGTAGAACTCCACTTCTAGTTTATGAATGTCACCACGATGACAATACTCTTCCTTGATCAAATCTTTGAATTCGTTCCATGGGGCGGCATTAGCAGCTGCCAACCCTAGCATTTGAACCTGAGCGTTCCACCATGTGAGCGCAACACCTTCAAGAGTTCCCGTAGCAAACTTCACCCTACTTTCAACAGGGCATTCAAACATTTCGAAGACAGACTCGAGCTTCTCGAACCAGTGGAGGAGTCCTACAGCTCCTTCTGTACCACTGAAGGTACTAGGTCGACAGTCCATAAAGGTCTTGAACATACACACGGGAGGTTGAGCATGCTGACCTGTTGCGCGAGAAAGAAAAGGCAAGATTAAGCACGAGAGTTGGTTCGCGAGAGTAGGATCTAAACATCCTAGGGAAGGTCAAAATGGCAGGTTATACCTCATGCAGGGGCTGCTGCGAGTGCTTCAGCAACTCATTCGTTGATTAGAGCCGTCAGCTGGGCTTGAGTCAAGTTCAGACGTCCACTCATGATCTTCACATCGAAGGAAACACAAGTAAGAAAGGTGTCGCAAAAGTGCGTAAGTGTGGAATAACAGAAGTGAGCAAGCACACAGGGTTTTAAGCAATAGTTTTTACGCTAACAAAGCATACCATGATCAAATGCACTACTTAAACTAACAGGCAATAGTTGTTACACTAACTAAGCATACCATGATCAAGTAATAGTTGGCACGTAATCTACCCAAGGAGAATACACATGTTAAATGTTGTCATCCTTCCTATGGAGGATGGAGGTACATATCCTACCCAAGGAGAAGATGCAGGTACCATTTTAGTTTCTTAACCCATTCCCAAACCACCGGGAATCCCATGAGTTGTAGAAGGGTGAACTCACCTTAGGTTAGCTAGGCAGATACACAGAAAGGTCAATCGAGCTGCTAGTGGTCAACCACGTCCTAACATGGTTACCATACAAGTCAGGTCTAGGTTCAAGTAGTGCACATAGGTTTACACATAACTAACAGGTGACAACACGTAATGATCATGGCAAACATATTCAACACGTTAACAGTCAAATATATATCATATCCGAACTTGTGTGACACAAATGATTGGGCTCGCACAAGTTTAATGGCCCAACAGCCCTTTGAGATTCACTAATTGAAGCCCAACAATATTAGGCCCAACCTGTTGTGCGTCTAGCACAACTTGTGCGACTCACAACGGGTTGTGCGACTGAAACAACCCGACCCAAATGACATAAGCAACCCAACATGTACACGACCCAAACAAATAAACAGAAATCAACTTGTGCGGTCCATTCATCTTGTGCGATTGAGTTTTGGGCTTTAAGGCCCAACAGGATAATAAGGTTCAACAGGTGTGTGTGGCCCAAGACTTGTGCGATCGGCACCACCTTGTGCGATCCACTTGTCTTGTGCGATCATGCAGTTCTAGGTTGTACACTGTGCTTTATTGGTTGTACCAAGCTTGTGCGACTACACTTGTGCGACCAGAGCTTGTACGATCAGATCAGATCTTGTGCGAGTGACATACATATGCGACTCGTAATACATCTCCTTAAAACATGCAAGTCAGTTACTAATTCCAATTAATTCGCTTGATCAAATTAACAGTTTCCAATCATACCAAAATCGATCAAATTTGAGTTTCAACATCACATTCTTATGAACCCTAATCATGTACAAAATATAAACAGCAATCTTATACACTAAACTATCAGATCATTGGATTCAAATAATCATACAATACCTCATACTCGATCATGCATTTAATCCGAACACACATACATACAGCCGATTACATTACATCCATTCGGTTCTTAGATCAATAACATGCAATCCGATTCATATAAACATCATCACATAAACCCTAACTCAAAATCAACACCAGTTTCACAATCATCATATAGGTTCGGTTCGATCATTTAAAGGCATCAACCAATTATATATGTCACTTGTTCATAGATTACCACAATATCAAGAATCATTCATCATACAAACAACCATAGATATCACATCAAATCATGGAATCATCATATCATCTAACAAAACAATGATCGTGAAACACTAACCGGTTAGAAGTAGGATGAGGGGTCGATCCGAATCAAGAAAGTCTTCGAGGAAGAGGGATGGGGTCGTCGGCTTCGAGAGAGAGGGATGAGAGAACTAGGGATTGGTGTGTGTTGTGTTTTGCAAGTAATGAGGAACAAAATCCCACAAGAGGTGATTGTATGCGCATAAAAGGAGTGGGCCGAACTCTTTACATGGGCTGCCCTTTTGGTTTCGAGTACAAGAAGTGTGGGCCGAGAAGGGTGTGGAACAAACGCCCAAAGGCTTGTGCGATTGGACATGTTTTGTGAGACTATATTATATACATACATTACACACATAATCATATAACATAACAAACATTCCATTAAAACCACATATCACGTAATCACATATTGTCCAAACAAGTTACATCAAAGTACAACGAAAGGTTCTGAAATACGAGTTGTCAGATCATCCCCAAGTTGAAAGAAATTTCGTCCCGAAATTTAGCACCTTGCTACTGAGGAACCTAGTTAAGTTGCAAGGTTTCCTGGTTTTCTTGGCATATCACATCCTTCCCCCGTTGGTTTGTCCTGAAATTCCGCAGTAGCTTCAGCCTCAGTAGTGGTTTCACTTTTCTCGAACAACTAGGGATACTTGTGTTTCATTTGGTCTTCTCATTCCCAGGTGAACTCTGGGCCATGACGAGAGTTCCAACGAACTCGAACAAGGGGTATTCTGGTACGTTTGAGAACCTTAATGTCTCGGTATGTGATCTCTACTGGTTCCTCGACGAATCGCAGCTGATCGTCGATGGTCAGTTCCTTGAGAGGAACTTCGTCCCTACAATGCCTCGAACGGAGCGGTCTGGATGCTGGTGTGGTAACTGTTGTTATACGAAAACTTTACCAAGGTAGGTGCCTTTCCCTGCCGTTACCAAAGTCAATTACACATGCTCGAAGCATGTCTTCGAGGATTTGGATGGTGCGTTCAGACTGCCCATCCGTCTGAGGATGATATGCTATGCTCATGTCTAAACGTGAGCCAAAGGATTTGTGCATTGCTTGCCACGGCTCAGAGGTAAAACGTGAATCATGATCGGAAATGATGGAGGTTGGCACCCCGTGCCTCGAAACTACTTCCTTCAGGTAGACGTCTGCTAGAGTGGAGAACTTATCCGTTTCCTTAATAGCCAGGAAGTGTGCAGACTTGGTTAATCGATCCACTATCACCCAAATGGTATCGTTTCCTCGTTGAGATCTAGGTAAGCCAGTAACGAAGTCCATGGAAATTTGCTCCCATTTCCAGGTCGGTATCTCTGGTTGCTGAAGTAGGCCTGATGGCTTCTGGTATTCAACCTTGACCCTAGCACATGTCAAACATTTACTAACATAGGTCACTATGTTAGCTTTCATGTGAGGCCACCAGTACGTAGTCTTGAGATCGTGGTACATCTTATCTGAACCAGGATGTACTGAGTAACGAGACTTGTGAGCTTCATCCATCACAAGCTCACGCAGATTACCATAAAATGGGACCCAGATGCGCCCCGCCACGTAGTAAGCACCATCTTCCTTTAGCTCTAACCGTTTCTTCGATCCCCGCAGGGACTCAGCCCTGATGGTTTCTTCTTTCAATGCTTCGACCTGAGCATCACGAATTTGAGCGGGAAGATTGGAGTAAATGGTAAGCTGTAACGCACGTACACACTTAGGTTTCGTTTCCTTACGACTGAGGGCGTCAGCCACAACATTGGCTTTGCCTGGATGGTTGATGCGTCTGAAGTGTGTATGGTTTTTAATGTATATTTTAAGCCCTTTTACACTTTTTAGTCAAATTTTAAATTTATAAAACACGATATTTACTAACAACTAAACACACATGTGGGCAAGTGCACCCATCGTGAGCATAGTATAGTGTTGGTAAGATACCGAGGTCGTCCAAGGACACAAGAGCTTTTAGTACCGGTTTATCCTCAACGTCTAATCAAATCAAAAGTTAAAAAGTTTTAAACTAGAAAAAAATAAAACTAACTAAAATGCTGAAAAATAAAAATAAAAGTAAAAACAGAAAGACAAGATGAATCACTTGGCTCCGACTCGTGTTTAGTGTAACATTTGATTATTTCCGCACTTTTGCACTTTTTAAGAGATTATCTTAGTTATTGTAGTAGGCCCCTCTTTTGAAGGTGACGTTACCCTCAACCCAGTAGTTTGAGTCAGCAAGGATACAATCCTAAATGGTCGGATTATTGAAAGATAATTAATTAAGTTATTAATGCATATTATGGTAGGGCCCTCTTTTGAAGGTGACGTTACCCTCAGCTAAGTAGTCTGTGTCAGCAGGGATACAGTCCTAAGTAGCCGGGTTAAAGTATTAATAGTAGCTTACATATGAGGGGATCAAAGAGTTTGGACCCCCGCCATCCAATACCGGTGGGTATTGAAGGAGGTCCTACTAAATTTAACCCAGGTCCTTGCAGGATCTATACACTGAACAAGGAAAGACTCTTACCAAACCGTTCCCTTAACCCCCGACCAGGTAGCCAACATACCTCCATATAGACCGTGGAGATATGAATGGTGAAAATCTTTTAATTTATATAGACAGTAAAATAATGCTAAGACACCACGGACAAACGATAAGGAAGAATCACCTTCAACATAAGAAACTAGTTATTAAAGTCATTAATACATAACCAAGTAAAAAGTGCGAAAAGATTAAAAATAAAAAGTATTACACTAGACACTTGTCTTCACCAAGTAATGTAAGAGACTTAGGCAAACATGGCCTTTGATTGTCAAGAACTCTTACGATCAATCTTGGATCCCGAGACGACTCACACACACTATGATGGACAATGGATGATGATGGTGTTATGGTGGTGGTGGGTGGTGGGTGAAATGTGAGAGAGGTGGTGTGCCAAGGAATGGTTTGCAAATGAGCCAAGCACCCTTATTTATAGCCTGAACAGTAGCTCGGGCACGGCCCCGTGTTCAGCGGGCACGACCCCGTGTTCAGCGGGCACGGCCCCGTGTCCATACTCTTCTCAGTCTTCATTAATTGCAGTTTGTCTGCATTAGTTGACCGCACCCCCGTGTCCGCTAGGCACGCCCCCGTGTGCAGAAGCGTATCTGTACTATCAAGATTTTCCTGGATTCTGCGAATCTTATAGTTGACCACGGCCCCGTGTCTGCTGAGCACGACCCTGTGGTAGGTGATATAAGCTTCTATAGCTTTGTCTTTTATGCTGGCACTTGGGCACGCCCCCGTGTTCACTGAGCACGGGGCGTGTTCAGCCTTCTGTTCTCTTGTTTTGTTTGGGAAGATGTTGTCGGTGAGGTCGGGCATGCCACGTTTGTTCCTTTTCTTGTATTTATGTTAGATTTAGCTGCCTTTTTGCTTCTTTTGTTAATTTGAGCTCATTTAATCCTGAAAATACGAAATGAAGACAAAAACACACTTTTTCCAACATTAGTACTAAAAAGGGTTAATTTTATGCCACAATTGATGTAATTTATATGTAGCATTTTGTGCACATCAAATACCCCCACACTTGAATCTTTGCTTGTCCTCAATCAAAACTCTTTATAATGTGGCTTTACACTCCCAAATGTAATGGGTAGAAGAGAAGGTTTTTGGGCTTGTCATAGAGTGTCGGGATTTCCAAGATTCTTTATTAAGTTTTTATTTTTATTTATTTACAATCCTATTCGTCATGATTTATTTAAAACTTTTCATAAGATAAATTACTTATTAGGGCATAACATGCCTCTTTAAAATTCCATTTATATACAAGTTCACATACCTCACGGGGGATCACTCAACACTCGGCCGAAGATATAGTTTAGTGAATCACTCGAGAGCGGCATGGAACTTACTCCTACCATAGGCTTGCCAAGCAATCAATCCTCCTCCTTTTTAACTATAAACCTTTGTAAATATCTAGAAGACTTTTGGGTGAAGGGTTAGGCTTGGGTTAAAGGTAGGTGGTTGGGTTAGTGGTTAGTAGAAAAGGGCGAAAAGCGTAAAAACATCGGTTTTCGTAAGACTTTTTATTTTTTTGCAATTTTTATTTTTGATGAAGCCATTATTCAAACAAAGTTATTTTTGATGATCTTGCTTGTTTATTTCTTTTGATTCATCATCAACATTTTTTTTGAAAAGTCATACGAAAAACCGAGCTTGTTACTAAAACAAAGGGTTAAAAATAAAAAAGGTTTTGGTGGGTGAAATGGTGTTTGGTTTGGGTTAAGAAATGAAAAGGTTTAGGCTCAAAGGGGTTAACTAGGGGGATTTTGGGTAGGTGGTAAAAAAAAAGAAAAATAATGGTGTAGAAATAAAAAGGGTTAGTCCTAATGCCTCCATCATTTACTTACTCGGGTTTAAGTTGGTAAGGACCGGAAATGTATCGTCGTGGCAAGTTCTAGAGTTGTAAGAACCAAGCAACTATTCACACAAGAAACGAAAAATGAGCATTTAGTTTAAAGATATGTATTTGTATGCTCAATAAAGGCTCAAAACTCACTTTTGTGGGAATGGGTTTTTATGTGATCAAGTATATATAATCAAATTTTAACTAAACTTGTCATGCCTTTTCATAATTTTCTTATGTTCGTTCTTTTTATCACGACGCTATTGGTTGTAAATTTGTAAAAATATAACCTTTTTAGAATTTGAAATTCCCAAATTAAACCTAGACAAGTAAAAAAAATGAAAATTTTTTTGAAATTTTTTTTGGGGTGATTAGCGGTTCCAATAGAGTTTTGTATAAGGCTTGTAATTAGGATTTGGAAGACTCAAAGTTTTAGCCTCCCCCCACACTTAAATTACACATTGTCCTCAATGTGTCCCAAAAATAAGTTTTTAGGTTGATTGGATGTGTAAAAAGGTGTGAAAAAGCAAAACTTTAACTTACTGGGCGTCTGAACACGGCCCCGTGGTGTCCGGGCACGACCCCGTGTTCAGTCGCTAGTAACAAAAAGTTGTAAAAAGAAACAGAAGCCTGGACACGGGGGCGTGTTGGGTGAACACGGCCCGTGTCCAGTTTACCTGAACTGGGCATCTTCTACAGATTGTGTAGCACGGGCCGTGTTGGGCGGGCACGGCCCGTGCTGAACCTGCTGTAATGAAGAAAATTTCGTCGGATGGCCCTGTTTTCACACATGGGGTGCTGGTTCAAGTTTCCCTTGTTATCCTTCACCATCCTGAGTGTGTTTTATCCATCATGCAAACACCAAATTAGCTAAAACCAACATTCATTAAGTCATAGAGAGAATTACATAATAATCCTAAAAAGTTAAAATTCTAGATAAATAGGTCAAAGAAACACAAGAAATCTAAACCAAGAAGTTCTAGCCTACTACTTATTCTATTAGAAAAAGTTCTGAAAAGATAATTCCCTCGGTTAGATGCGGCTTGAAAAACTTCTTTCTCCGGGCATGGGTCCCTCACATGTTGGCGAGCCACTCTTCTATCTCCCTAGGGAGAAGAAAGGCGGGCTAATTGGCATTGGTTTGAGGGGGTGTGACCTCCATCGGGACTTCTTGTAGATCTTCAAGAGGAGGTTTTGCTCGAATGTTGTCCCAACCGGTAGGATTGTTGATTCCAAGTGATAGGTTCCAATCCTCTTGAGGGTGGATTGGTTCCATGGGAGGTGTTACAAGAATGTTTAACCTCTGGTGCAAGAGGTTTATTTCTTGAAAACTGTTTTCCAACCCCACTGTAAGATAATTTATACGGTCTATTAGGACCTCCTCTACCGAAGTCATCTCGTCAAGAGCTTCACGTAATGCCATTATGTAACGTACGAGAGTTGCTTCGATTGATGACCTTCTCTCCCTTCGACTGTTTCTGGAGTGCGCAGAAGAAGTTCCACTGTTTTGACTAGACATTCTACGAAAACAAACCAAAAATAGTTCATTTTAATGAAACAGTACATCGGAAATGGCCCCGTGCTCAATGAGCACGGCCCCGTGTTCACCTTTCTGTAGATTTTTGGAACAAAGAATCTTGGAGTTTTAAATTATTTTCCAACTTATGAAGCATTTTTGAACAGAAATAACTTAAAACAATGTTGCACAACTTATTTTTAACAAGATTCCTTGGACAAAAATCTAATAATCAACACAATAAAGCTTGAGAACAAGCTTCAATGGAGGTGTTGAGACAAGAAAGATGAAGAAGAAGGCAATGGATAAAAGAGGAAGGGACAAGATGGTTGTTAGAACCTTCTTTTAGAAAATACCTAGGATGGTAGGTGAGAAGATCCTTTCAAATCTCTGTCCCTGGATGGTCCAAATGTGCAGGATTCTTGGCTGCATTTATAGAAAACGACAGCATGCTGGACACGGCCCCGTGTGCAGGCAAGATCCTGACACATTTTGTCTGTATTCTGACAAAAAGTCAGAAAGGAATCTTTTGGTGGACACGGGGGCGTGTTGACCTAGGCACGGCCCCGTGTCGAAAGGCTGTTTATGAAGTTTTGTCTATTTTTAAGGAATTTTTCTGGATCGGGCGGTTCCTTATTGGATGGAACAACCCCAAAGTGCCTAAGATACCTTAATTGCTCTAGATTAAGACGAGAACGCAAGAGGTTGTCGGAGAGGGTGATTCCTATGCTATATGTAGGTGGACAAGTCCAACCCATTCCCGGGCTCTCGTTAAAGAAGGTGTATGCCGAATCGCTCAGGTCTATGTATGCATCGAACGAAGTCGATGGGGAGTCCTTCACGGCATAATCGACACAGGGACGACTATCGCTCAAGTCCTCACTAGAGTTAGAGGTATCGTTGGGAACAACGAAGTTGTTTGAATACGATCCCAACAACTCTTCTTGGTTATCGTCTTGAGATAGACTATTGAAATCTATCCTTAGTTCTTTTAACCAATTAAGAATTAGATCTTCCAATTGAAATAGTTCATCAAGAAGCATTTCTCCTAGAAGATCCGGTTGAGAGCATTCGAGGGAGAGATAGGGATTAATTTTACTTTCACCCCTCTTAAGGCTACGGGAAAACGATGGGTCTATATAGTGGGGCTTATAATTTAGAAAATAGCATTCTAATTCTTTATGGGAGCCGCCACATATTTGACACCACGTTCCATAAGAGTGTCGAAAGTAAAAAATATCAGTATCACTCATGTTTGTGTCAGAAATTACCAACCTTCGGGATCTTACGGTTCTGTTTTCAGTAACTGAATCTTGGGCACGGGGAGTGTTGAATGGGCACAGCCCCGTGTTCAGCTTACTGTCTGACTTAAAACAGGATTGCTAGTTCCAATGATTGGGCATGGGGCGTGTTCAGCGGGCACGACCCGTGCTGAGTTCTGCAGAAGCTGAAAAATTAAGAAAAATCCTAAAAAAACAGAAAAATAAGAAAAAAAATTAGGCCATTGATTCCTAACTTTCTTAAAATCCTTGTGTCCCCGGCAACGGCGCCAATAACTTGGGGCGTGTGAAGTGTGTATGGTTTTTAATGTATATTTTAAGCCCTTTTACACTTTTTAGTCAAGTTTTAAATTTATAAAACACGATATTTACTAACACACTAAACACACATATGGGCAAGTGCACCCATTGTGAGCGTAGTATAGTGTTGGTAAGATACCGAGGTCGTCCAAGGACACAAGAGCTTTTAGTACCGGTTTATCCTCAACGTCTAATCAAATCAAAAGTTAAAAAGTTTTAAACTAGAAAAAAATAAAACTAACTAAAATGCTAAAAAATAAAAATAAAAGTAAAAACAGATAGACAAGATGAATCACTTGGCTCCGACTCGTGTTTAGTGTAACCTTTGATTATTTCCGCACTTTTGCACTTTTTAAGAGATTATCTTTGTTATTGTAGTAGGCCCCTCTTTTGAAGGTGACGTTACCCTCAACCCAGTAGTTTGAGTCAGCAAGGATACAATCCTAAAGGGTCGGATTATTGAAAGATAATTAATTAAGTTATTAATGCATATTATGGTAGGCCCCTCTTTTGAAGGTGACGTTACCCTCGGCTAAGTAGTCTGAGTCAGCAGGGATACAGTCCTAAGTAGCCGGGTTAAAGTATTAATAGTAGCTTACATATGAGGGGATCAAAGAGTTTGGACCCCCGCCATCCTATACCGGTGGGTATTGAAGGAGGTCCTACTAAATTTGACCCAGGTCCTTGCAGGATCTATACACTGAACAAGGCAAGACTCTTACCAAACCGTTCCCTTAACCCCCGACCAGGTAGCCAACATACCTCCATATAGACCGTGGAGATATGAATGGTGAAAATCTTTTATTTTATATAGACAGTAAAATAATGCCAAGACACCACGGACAAACGATAAGGAAGAATCACCTTCAACATAAGAAACTAGTTATTAAAGTCATTAATACATAACCAAGTAAAAAGTGCGAAAAGATTAAAAATAAAAAGTATTACACTAGACACTTGTCTTCACCAAGTGATGTAAGAGACTTAGGCAAACATGGCCTTTGATTGTCAAGAACTCTAACGATCAATCTTGGATCCCGAGACGACTTACACACTCTATGATGGACAATGGATGAAGGTGGTGGATGATGGTGTTATGGTGGTGGTGGGTGGTGGGTGAAGTGTGAGAGAGGTGGTGTGCCAAGGGATGGTTTGCAAATGAGCCAAGCACCCCTATTTATAGCCTGAACAGTAGCTCGGGCACGGCCCCGTGTCCAGCCTCTTCTCTGTCTTCATTAATTGCAGTTTGTCTGCATTAGTTGACCACGCCCCCGTGCCCGCTGAGCACGCCCCCGTGTGCAGAAGCGTGTCTGTACTATCAAGATTTGCCTGGATTCTGCGAATCTTATAGTTGACCACAGTCCCGTGTCCGTTGAGCACGGCCCCGTGGTGGGCGATAGAAGCTTCTATAGCTTTGTCTTTTATGCTGGCACTTGGGCATGCCCCCGTGTTCATTGAGCACGGGGCGTGTTCAGCCTTCTGTTCTCTTGTTTTGCTTGGGAAGATGTTGTCGGTGAGGTCGGGCATGCCACGTTTGTTCCTTTTCTTGTATTTATGTTAGATTTTGCTGCCTTTTTGCTTCTTTTGTTAATTTGAGCTCATTTAATCCTGAAAATACGAAAGGAAGACAAAAACACACTTTTTCCAACATTAGTACTAAAAAAGGGTTAGTTTTATGCCACAATTGATGTAATTTATATGTTGCATTTTGTGCACATCAATGGTATTTGATGGCGCATTCGTAGTCGTTAAGGAGTTCGACCCATCGACGATGTCGCATGTTCAACTCCTTCTGATCGAAGATATGCTGGAGACTCTTGTGATCGGTGTAAATGGTGCACTTGGTACCGTACAAGTAATGTCTCCATATCTTAAGAGCAAACACCACTGCTCCCAACTCCAAGTCCTGTGTAGTGTAGTTCTTTTCATGAACTTTAAGTTGTCGTGATGCGTAAGCAATGACTTTTTCACGTTGCATTAACACACCACCTAGTCCCTGGATTGACGCGTCACAATAAACCACGAAATTGTCTGTGCCCTCAGGCAATGAGAGAATAGGTGCGCAACAAAGCTTCAACTTCAGCTGCTGAAATGCAGATTCCTGAGGATCACCCCAACTGTAGGTGACACGCTTCTGAGTGAGAACAGTGAGAGGCTGCGCAATCTTTGAGAAATCCTTGATGAACCTTCTGTAGTAACCCGCCAAACCCAAGAATTGACGGATTTCAGTTGGTGTTTGAGGTGCAGGCCAATTCCTGATTGAGTCAACCTTGGATGGATCAACGTGAATCCCATCTTCATTAACCACGTGGCCTAGAAAATGGACTTCACGAAGCCAGAAGTCACATTTAGAGAACTTAGCATACAACTGTTCTGTTCGAAGAAGTTCCAAAATGAGTCGCAGATGACGCTCGTGTTCCTCCTGACTCTTGGAATAGATTAGGATGTCGTCGATAAACACAATAATGAACATATCCAAGTAGGGTTTGCACACTCGGTTCATAAGATCCATGAAGACCGTAGGTGCGTTCATCAACCCAAAAGGCATAACCAGAAACTCGTAGTGTCCATAACGAGTCCTGAACGCTGTCTTAGAGATGTCCTCGTCTCAGACTCTCAGCTGGTGATAGACCGATCTCAGATCAATCTTTGAGTAGAAGCTCGATCCTTGCAGCTATTCGAACAGGTCATCAATACGAGGAAGAGGATAACGATTCTTCACGATCACCTTGTTGAGTTCACGATAGTCTATACACATTCGAAAGGTACCGTCTTTCTTCTTCACAAACAAGACTGGAGCTCCCCAGGGCGAAGAGCTAGGATGAATGAAACCCTTGTCCAAGAGCTCTTGTAGTTGCGTAGATAGTTCTTCTAGTTCCGACGGGGCTAAACGATAAGGTGCACGAGCTATAGGTGCTGCTCCAGGAGCTAGCTCGATTTGAAACTCGACCTGACGATGAGGCGGAAGACCAGGTAATTCCTCAGGGAAGTCGCGTACAATCGGGATATCTTCTATCTTCTTTTCCTTCATTGAAGTGTTAGTAACGAGAGCCAAAATAGCAGTGTGGCCCTTTCGCAAGCACTTCTGGGCCTTATTGAAAGAGATGATGCTCACAACAGCACCACTCTTGTCACCACGGATAACAAGAGGTTCTTCACCAGAATGAGGAATGCGGACGATTTTCTCCATGCAAAGGATCTCTGCTCGATGTTGGGATAACCAATCCATCCCAATGACGATGTCGAAGCTACCTAGAACGATGGGGATAAGGTCGATAGAGAAGGTCTGACCAGCAAGAACAAGATTACAACCCTTAACTATGTGCGTGGCTTCAAGACTTTTACTGTTTGCTAGTTCTACAACATGCTTGGCGTTTAGGGGAATTGGGACACGCTTAAGCGTCTGACTAACTTTTAAGGACACATAACTAGTATCGGCACCCGAATCGAATAAAACAGCTGTGGGGCTCCTTGAACTTTTTCACGGCCTTCTTCACAACTTTTCCAACAGCTGCGTCTATCATAATTTAAAGAACATCCTTGGAAATTCTAAGGTTCACAATTGTGGCATCATTAGCATGTGTCGCATTATCCATAACACGATCAACGGCTGTCTTATCCGAGTTTGTCATACTCGATATTTGGTTCCTAACACCAAATAAAACAATTATTTAGTTGTAATCTAACAACCGCTATTCATCATCCTGATGACCTAATATATACTAACCATGGTATCGTTAAACCATATAGGCTAATATAGTACGAACATTCTCAATGAATGTCATGTAGATATGTATATATATCAATTATACTTAGCCTAGGCCATAAAAGACCATTAATGGAAATTAAGGTTTGGACCTAGTCCATCACCTTTTTGACAGGGGATCAATTGTCACATCTGTCTTGATCATATTGATGATTTTGGATAGCTTGAGAGCTTGACATTAGGATAATGGATAAGAGTGTTTCCTAATGGATATAACGCATCCATCTAAGGTTGTTGAAACAGTCTTTAAATGTTATCGGCTAATTCTACGTCGCGCTATAAGCCTAAGATCCTAATAGGCGGATACAACTGTTTATAACATTTATTGTCCACAATAGACTTTTCTGCGCCAGAATCAAATAAATTCCCATCTAAGCATCATTGATAAGGAAAGGTACCTTTTATGATGTCATCTTCCTGTACTGCCTCCTGTGTGTTCATCTGGAAGACTCACGCGTTTGCTTTCTTGGCCCCTTCAGGTTTCTTCTGATTCCTAGGGCAGTTAGTCTTGATATGCCCCTTCTCGTTGCAACCATAACAGGTTGCATCTTTCAACTTCTTGCAATCCAAGGTTTTATGTTCCTTAGACTTGCAGATTCCACATGGTAGAGGCTGAGATTCAAATCTGCATTTCCCGAGGTGGTATTTCTTACAGGTTTTGCACCTGGTCTTTTCACCTGACTGCTGGTTGTCTTTCTTAGTACCGGAACTCTTCTTATCCTCAGAGTTCCTCTTTTTCTTCCTATCGGAGCGATGAGAATTCTCATCCTCCCTTTTACGCTTTCCATCTTCAGAGGCTTTGGCAGCCTTGTTTCTGACCACATCGAGTGTGAGAGATAGCGACAGATCTGCCGTTGACCTGAATGTAGTAGGTCTCGATGCTTTCACACTTGCCTTTATTTCTGGGGCTAGACCCCCAATAAAGTGAGCTATTCGCTTTGGTTCCGGTGTGATCAAGTAGGGAACCAATCGAGACATGGTATTGAAACTTGTAAGGTATGCTTGACAATCTAAGTTCTCCATGACTAATGTCAAGAATTCAATCTCAATTTTCTCAACTTCATGTTGAGGACAGTAATTTTCTTTGATAAGAGCAACGAACTGATCCCATGTTAGATTATACAACAGGATTTTCCCAGTAGCTTGGATTAGTGACCTCCACTAAGCTAGAGCTTCTCATTTAAAATATTGTGAAACAAACTTCACAATGTCTTGCTCTGCACATCCACTAATATCAACAACAGTGTCCATCTCATCAAGCCACGTCATGCAATTGATAGCTCCCTTTCCTCCTGTGAAGTCTCTAGGCTTGCAGGAGACAAAATATTTATATGAACAGGTTTTAACATGTGGCTCTTGATTAAGCACAACATGTCTAGACGAAACACTCCTCTGATTTGACGAGTTATGAACATCGTCCTCCTTTGACTCGTGTAATTTAGAAGGGGGCCTACTATGAGCCACATATAGAGTCTTAGAGTGTGTATCACTTGATTCATTATATTGTCTGTCAAGAGCTCGAGTAACAGCATTATCTATTAATGCCGGTAGTTCCGCACCAGTTATATTAACTCTGGTAGCATCATTATTCTCCTTCAAGTGGTTGTTAACTTCATCTGATCCAGCCATGTAGCTTGATTGCTACATAAACATTGACAATGATTTATTCAGAGGTTATTATGGAATCATCATTTTTGACGATTCATTAACCATGGTAGTATACACCATATTGGTTAATTTGTTAATTATATTAGTATTTTCATTATAATTTATCCTAGTATATAAAACATTAAGGATGGCACAACAGGCCTTGTCACAAGGACAATTTTGAATTTATAATCCATGATCATTTGGGATTTAGGCGTTTAAGGTTTTGAACATAGTTGGTTACTTTTCTTGACAGAGAGTCGAAGACTACAACTGTCTTTTGTCTTTTTGGACAATAGATATAGCCCATGGGCATTTCCCTTCTGAGGGATGTTTATGATATGATCACCTTTTCAGATGCTATTAGTCGTGATCGTATGGATCATACCGACTATTATGCTTGGAAATGGTCCAACCTTTTTAGACAGGAGGTCAAAGACCACCACTGTCGTTGTCTTATCAGACAACAAGTTTAGCCCGTAGGCACTTCATCACTAACGGATGTTTATAACATGATCATCTTATAGGATGATATAAGCCATGATTTCTAGATCATTAGGCCACATTAGGAAATTTGAAAAATTTCAATATAGGGATGACTATTGTGACTTCCTAGAATCACTTTTGTCAAGAGTGCTAACATGTTCTTTGGTGTTAACAAGGATCTGAATCTCTGGAATAGGTTTCACCATCTTGGCCACGTCTGAGATGACACGTAGGCTAGGTTTCACCTTTAAGATTCTTTTTAATGTTTATACTGGCAGAAAAGGAATGATAGGATTTTCATTATAATCATCCTAAATTTAATTAAAATATAATTATGGCACAAAAAGCCAAGTCACAAGGACAAAATTATAAGCCAATATTTTATAGAATCGAGGCATTAAGGCTTGAATCAAAGTTCATTACCTTTTCTTGATAGGGAGTTGTAGGCTACGACTGTCTTTAGTCTCAGAGGACGTTAATTATAGCCTGTAGGCACTTCATCCTTAAGGGATGATTATATAAATAAGGGAATTTAGAATAACGCAATTTAAGAATGACTTATGTGATTTTATCGAATCACATTTTGTCAAGCATGTTAATATGCTTTCAGATGTTAACAAGGTTTCGAATCTTTTGGATAGGTTTTACCATCTTGGCCATGTCTACAATGACATTTAGGCTAGGTTTTACCTTTAAGATTCTTTTTAATATTTAATGCGGAACAATCCTAAATTGAGATGTTAATAAGGATCTAAATCTAATTGAGGAACTACCATCTTGACCCTGTCTTAAAATGACATGTGGCTAGGTCTTGTCCTTTTTAGATTTTGCCATTTTGTTATAATGGTAGATCTTATAAAAGGAATGTTATTTTTCATTTATTTCATTTTTCATGTTTAGAATGAAAATCTAAATTTAATCGTTCCACTATATAAAAATAAAAGTACAGATGTGCCCTAAATGGGACTTGAAAGGAATAATGTTGTCCTTGAAGGGACTGAAAGATAAATATGTCCTTATAAGGACTATTAAAGGAACGATCTTTAGCAAAAGGAGTTTTCTTCTTCACTTTACTTCTGAATGGTCTCTCCCTGGAGGCTTGTTTCATTCTAGCCGCGGTACGAAGCTCAGCATTTCAAGGCTCCGGATGTGGAGAATTTCTAATACAGCCTCTTCGCTTGGCGACATATCCAATATATAAAAATTGGAAGCAAAAATTACAGATTAGGATTGAGAGTATTCCTATGTTAAGTCTAGACTCAGAAGGTCAAGGAATGTGCTACTGTGTCATTGAGATTAAACACAAAAGGCTAGTGTTTAATTCACTCAATGTTGGCTCTGATACCAACCTGTCACACCCCGATATTTCCACGTATTACCGGTGGGCCCGGTGAGGAGTATCGTGACGTAGTTGATATCATCATAGTCAAACAACACAATTTCAAAGCACAGCGGAAGCAAAAGATAAATATATTACAAACCGATTCAAAAGTAATATCAAACATTACAACGGAATGTAAGATGGATCCACAGGCGGATCAAATAAAAGAAAACTGTTCAACAAACTTTAGGCATCTAGAACTTGCGAGATTCCCTATTAACGCCCAAGCTCCCAGCCAATTTCGTACAGTACCTGTCACTTAATCTTTTTGGAAAATACGTCAGTTTACACTGGTAAATACAATTAACTGACTCATTTAAAAACATTTATAAAAAATTGATTTGAATGCACAAGGCACAAATATCTTTTATAACTTGGGACAATTATATAAAAATAATCTTGTATACAGATTTTCATGTTCGTTATACATTCAGGGCCCGATGTAGAAACCGAGTCAAGATTATCAGACACGCCACAAGTATAGGCCCACAAGAGAGTGAGATACCGTTTCCCTTAAGCAACTGTCAGGTGTACGCCTACACTTCGTGCTTAAGACGTGGTCATTTTATTATAATGATGCCAAGGATATCCGGGACATGGTCATTAACCCCTAAAGGCTTTTATTTCAAACAATACAGATTAAAACGGGTTACCTCAATAATTTAACCACAACATGATTAACATTCAATACCCGACCAAGCGGTATTATTATAATACCGTATCCCAAGCCCGTATAGGGAAAATAAGTTAAGAGTATTTACCTGAGTTAGCAATGCAATTTATACTCAGCCGTATATTCTAATCAGCAAGCACAAGTACTTCTACTGGGGCTCTTAATCTGGAACGAAGGTTTTATTAACCTATTAGATTTCTAACGGGTCTTATTTAAGTCGTAACTTAGACCGGTTAGTTTTCAAAAGGATGACACGGTTCAAACGCATGATAAAGCGAAGACCGGTTTAGAATGTGGTTTTGACCCGACAAGCTTGTATGCTTGTTTAATATGGGTAACTTGAACACATTCTGGATTTTGAGGTGAAAAGATAAATATATTACAAACCAAAATAAGATCAGTAGAAAATTTTTTGGGGTCAAAAGGATTTGAAAAACTCATTTTATAGCCCGAAAGGGCAAAACCGGCAATACCGAAATAAGCTTAGAACTCTATGTTATGCTCAGCCTTAAAATAAATAAAAATCTTCAAAAATCCCAAAATATTATATTATATCAGTGGGTAAAAAGTTTGGTATCAAATATTGGGTTTAGATAGGCTATACGCTAATTACGCCGTTTAATTAATAAAAAGCGTTCTAATTACGCTATTGAGCATAACTCTTAATCTAGACCTCAAACTGACGTGAGATTTTAGGGACATGTTTATAAATCAGTAACAAAGATTATTGTCCTCTCACATTTCCAAAATTCTCGTCTTAAGGTCAAATGGGCATAATTGTCAACATTTAGGCATTTAACGGAAATATGCATATGAATCGGATAACTAATGAACCAAGTTGTATAATCACAGAGGGTTATACTTATGTGAAACCTGGTCCTAATAAAGCTCAAATGAATTTCTAAACTATGCTCTAATGGGTCAGAATGGAAAGTCAAAGCAAAAGTCTACTTTTCCAACTTCCGGTCCCGAACCGAGCTTAAACTGAAAATTGTCAAGTTGAACATGTTTAGACATGTTCTTACATTAATTACCAAGTTATATTAATGACAAAACAGGTTGTATAGCTCCCACATTTCTAATTATATGTTTATTTGCAAAATTGCTTCTTGTTGACTTTTTAAGATCAAGTTTGACCTGACAATTGACCTTCTTAGAGTGAGAATTAGAGGGTGCCCTTTTAAGGGTTTATTGCCCACATAATTACCAACTCATAGGTACTTTCAATTTGTAATTTGACTGGACACATTAAGATTAATGACGAAGTCAAACCTTAATTACGACGGTTTGACTTTAAGCTAATAAACTAAGCGAAACAGAATTAAGGAAGGTTAAGAATACTTACCAAGGTCCTAAGCACGACTAATGATCACTAGGAATGAGTCTTGAGCTCCAAGAACCTCCAGAAACCAAGTTGTGAAGTTTTCAAATGAATGTGATCAAATGTTGCAACAATGGTTTCTTATATAGGAGTTCTTGATGCCTTTAGATCATTACAAACAAGTCTACAAGTGTTATAGGATCATCCCAAGTGTCCCTAGGTCCTTCTAAATCATTAAACAAGCCCCTAGAATCAAGAAATGGTAAATTGAGGTGGTGTAACCAGCTGGAACAGGCAGCTGTGAAGTTTCTGATGTTGGGCATGGCTTACGGACCATAAGGGTCCAGCCATACAGTCCGTAAGGACCAGGTCAGCTCACCAGAACTTTTAAAAGTTGACATATTTGGCCCCTGGTCCTCCCAAACTTGATTTTAACATGGTTTCTTGCACTTGTAACCCCCAAACTTGACTTTTAAGGACTCCAAGTCATAAAGAAACTTTTTTAAGTCCCCAGTTATTCATACGATCACCGAAAAGTCTTAAATTTCAACGTTGACGCTTTTAACCCCTCGTATACGAATATTGTCATAACTTTCTCATACTTTATCGGAACCTGGTGAAATTTTAATCACTTATTCTAGTGAGCATAATTAATCATTAAAAATCTTCGGGTTTGCAAAAAGGTCACTCAGAGGTATACTTTAAACATGTTGACGCATTTAACCCCTGTAGTTTGTAATAACTTACTTTCTTTCGCAATTAGCTTCGTATGATCCATGATTTATCCGTTTAAGGGTATAAACATCATGTGGGGCTATTGTGAAGTAAATTTATTCATTGCTGACACTCTGAATCCTTTTATACACACAGATTCCTTGTTCGTCAACTTTAGTCCCTCAAAGTCAATTCTTTACATGTTTAAAGTCCGTGACACGTGTCGATATATTATTGGACATGAATTTTCGAGGTGTTACACTTTCGCTGCTGAGACTGGGACTGACCAGAAGCTGAACCCTTGTTTGAGTTTCCATCCCACTTACGCTTGTTGTCGCTAGG
Organism: Helianthus tuberosus; assembly: GCA_030545235.1. Taxonomy (NCBI): domain Eukaryota; kingdom Viridiplantae; phylum Streptophyta; class Magnoliopsida; order Asterales; family Asteraceae; genus Helianthus; species Helianthus tuberosus. Next base: position 2,583 of record JARYGA010028277.1, on the reverse strand, counting down.
AGCATCAGAAGTAGTGGTAGCACTAATACGCTTTGGCAGCCTGTTCTGCTCAACTGCATGATCAGTGAGACGGTGGGATAGTCGAATGCCTGCTGAATCGTGAGGAGGTTAGCTGATGTCACCATACTCGGAATCTCTGGCACTAAACCCTTGATATAAAGATCGATACGTTTGCAGGGAGGGTCCACCATAGTAGGACACAAAGCAGCTAGTTCGTTAGACCTCTTCGTATACGCCTCAATCTCAGACCCAGTCATCTTCAAATTGTAGAAATCCACTTCTAGCTTATGAATGTCATCATGATGACAATATTCTTCCTTGATCAAATCTTTGAAGTCATTCCATGGGGTGGCATTAGCAGCTGCCAACCCTAGCATTTGAACCTGAGCGTTCCACCATGTGAGCGCAACACCTTCAAGAGTTCTCGTAGCAAACTTCACCCTACTAGCAATAGGGTATTCAAACATTTCAAAGACACACTCGAGCTTCTCGAACAAATGGAGGAGTCCTACAGCTCCTTCTGTACCACTGAAGGTACTAAGTCGACAGTCCATAAAGGTCTTGAACGTACACACGGGAGGTTGAGCATGCTGACCTGTTGCGCGAGAAAGAAAAGACAAGATTAAGCACGAGAGTTGGTTCGCGAGAGTAGGATCTAAACATCCTAGGGTAGGTCAAAATGGCAGGTTATACCTCCTGCAGGGGCTGTTGCGAGTGCTTCAGCAACTCGTTCGTTGATTAGAGCCGTCAGCTGGGCTTGAGTAAAGTTTAGACGTCCACTCATGATCTTCACATCGAAGGAAACACAAGTAAGAAAGGTGTCGCGAAAGTGCGTAAGTGTGGAATGACAGAAGTGAGCAAGCACATAGGGTTTCAAGCAATAGTTGTTACGCTAACTAAGCATACCATGATCAAATGCACTACTTAAACTAACAGGCTGGCAATACAAACATACACCATATTACCTATAGTGTTGAGTCTTGCACGTGGAGCGAAGTGTCGTTGTGGATCGTTGAGCACTGTACAGGTTATAGTCTGGTTTTGTCAAAAAGCTTTTCCCTATTTAAAACCAAGTTCACTATAACCAATGGCTCTGATACCAATCTGTCACACCCCCAAAATTCCACAGGTGGAGTATCACCGCTGGGAGCGTGACATGACCAGGTTCAAGCCACCAATCATATTGAACAATTATAATAATAAAGATAAAACCAACCACAATATAATTGGTGTCCAAAACAATTTAACCAAGTCCAAGTCATCAGCGGAAGCATAAAGTGTAAAAACCAAAACAAAAGTTTTAAAGTTCAAATCTTTAACATGGAACTCAACAGTCCATGTCCCATAACGTCCTCTCCTTCTCGTGCAAGCTCCATCTAAGCACCTAACGACCTGCAAGGCATGTAGCAATGAATCAACAACAAGTTGAGCGAGTTCATAGTTGGTGTTCATTTTAGAGTTGTTCCAAAAACCATAAGTTATTTTGAAAACCATGAGTTTAACCAATTCCTTGTTTCCCAAACCATAAACAGTGGGGGCTACCCCATGTTAACTACTAGACCTGTTACCATATCGACAACTGACTAGAGTCATGTTTATGTGCCCTGCGTCAATGTCTATCATCATTGACTAAGTGCCCAGATCCATTAGTCCACTCCCGTCCTCTGCGGCACGGTGTGAGGCTTGTCAAACCTAATAGCGCTATTTAATTAATGACCCGCTCGCCATTAGCCCGGCGATTAAGTCGATATAAAAAAATGAGGGACTTCATGATAGAGTTTTGTCTAGTAAGTTATATGTTGTCATCCTTCCTATGGAAGATGGAGGTACATAATCTACCCAAGTAGAATACGCAGGTTAAATGTTGTCATCCTTCCTATGGAGGATGGAGGTACATATCCTACCCAAGGAGAATATGCAGGTTCCATTTTAGTTTCTTAACCCATTCCCAAACCACCGGGAATCCCATGCCTTGTAGAAGTGTGAACTCACCTTAGGTTAGCTCGGCAGATACACAGAAAGGTCAATCGAGCTGCTAGTGGTCAACCACGTCCTAACATGGTTACCATACAAGTCAGGTCTAGGTTCAAGTAGTGCACATAGGTTTACACATAACTAACAGGCTACAACACATAATGATCATGGTAAACATATTCACTAATTGAAGCCCAACAATATTAGGCCCAACCTGTTGTGCGTCCAGCACAACTGTGTGACTCACAACGGGTTGTGCGACTGAAACAACCCGGCCCAAATAACATAAGCAACCCAACATGTACACAGCCCAAACAAATAAACAGAAATCAACTTGTGCGGTCCATTTATCTTGTGCGATTGAGTTTTGGGTTTTAAGGCCCAACAGCATAATAAGGTTCAACAGATGTGTGTGGCCCAAGACTTGTGCGATCGGCACCACCTTGTGCGATCCACTTGTCTTGTGCGATCTTGCAGTTCTAGGTTGTACACTGTCCTTTATTTGTTGTACCTAGCTTGTGCGACTACACTTGTGCGACCAGAGCTTGTACGATCAGATCAGATCTTGTGCGATCTGATCTTGTGCGACCGACAGACTTGTGCAACTCG
>JARYGA010028276.1:0-38193 GCA_030545235.1 Helianthus tuberosus | reverse complement strand
AATCAAGGGCAATGGTGATATATCTGCGGATTAGATACAAAACAAAAACACTCAACAAATGGTTACAATTTAAGGAATGTGTTTAGTGACGGCATCAGATTCCTAATTGATGGAGAAAGGTCTGGAGGCAAGAAAAGTTGCTTCTAGGAGGTTGTCAAGTGTTTTCGCTCGACGATTCCATTCTTGGGTTGTTGGTTTGGCCCTTGTTCCTGTAACTCGAATCCTAGCCCGGTATATCCCTTTTTAATTTTACACCGTTGTGAACCTTACGCCTTTTTTACTCTCTGATCGAGGTTCTCGGCATTGAAAAATCTTCGTAAACTAAATCACACGTGTATATGTTGACATTTAAGATATATAAAGTCAAGAAAATCAAGGGTAATGGTGATATATATGCGGATTAGACACCAAAAAAAACACTCAACAAATGGCTACAATTTAAGGAATGTGTTTAGTGAAGGCAACAGATTCCTAATTGATGGAGAAAGGTCTGGTGGCAAGAAAAGTTGCATCTAGGAGTTTGTCAAGTCTTTTCGCTTAACGATTCCATTCTTAGGTGGTTGGTTTGGCCCTTGTTCCTGTAACTCGAATCCTAGCCCGGTAGATCCCATTTTAATTTTACACCATTGTGAACCTTACGCCTTTTTTACTCTCTGATCGAGATTCTCGGCATTGAAAAATCTTCTTAAACTAAATCACACGTGTATATGTTGACATTTAAGAGATATACAGTCAAGAAAATCAAGGGCAATGGTGATATATCTGCGGATTAGACACCAAAAAAAAAATACTCAACAAATGGCTACAATTTAAGGAATGTGTTTAGTGACGACAGCAGATTCCTAATTGATGGAGAAAGGTCTGGTGGCAAGAAAAGCTGCTTCTAGGAGTTTGTCAAGTGTTTTCGCTCCACGATTCCATTCTTAGGGGGTTGGTTTGGCCCTTGTTCCTGTAACTCCAATCCTAGCCCGGTATATCCCATTTTAATTTTACACCATTGTGAACCTTACGCCTTTTTTACTCTCTGATCGAGATTCTTGGCGTTGAAAAATCTTCGTAAACTAAATCACACGTGTATATGTTGACATTTAAGATATATACAGTCAAGAAAATCAAGGGCAATGGTGATATATCTGCGGATTAGACACAAAAAAAAAACACTCAACAAATGGCTACAATTTAAGGAATGTGTTTAGTGACGGCATCAGATTCCTAATTGATGGAGAAAGGTCTGGTGGCAAGAAAAGCTGCATCTAGGAGTTTATCAAGTCTTTTCGCTTGACGATTCCATTCTTAGGTGGTTGGTTTGGCCCTTGTTCCTGTAACTCGAATCCTAGCCCAGTATATCCCATTTTAATTTTACACCATTGTGAACGTTACGCCTTTTTTACTCTCTGATCGAGATTCTCGGCATTGAAAAATCTTCTTAAACTAAATCACACGTGTATATGTTGACATTTAAGAGATATACAGTCAAGAAAATCAAGGGCAATGGTGATATATCTACGGATTAGACACCAAAAAAAACACTCAACAAATGGCTACAATTTAAGGAATGTGTTTAGTGACGGCAGCAAATTCCTAATTGATGGAGAAAGGTCTGGTGGCAAGAAAAGCTGCTTCTAGGAGTTTGTCAAGTGTTTTCGCTCGTCGATTCCATTCTTAGGTGGTTGATTTGGCCCTTGTTACTGAAACTCGAATCCTAGCCCGGTATATCCCATTTTAATTTGACACCATTGTGAACGTTACGCCTTTTTTACTCTCTGATCGGGATTCTTGGCGTTGAAAAATCTTTGTAAACTAAATCACACGTGTATATGTTGACATTTAAGATATATACAGTCAATAAAATCAAGGGCAATGGTGATATATCTGCGGATTAGACACAAAACAAAAACACTCAACAAATGGCTACAATTTAAGGAATGTGTTTAGTGACGGCATCAGATTCCTAATTGATGGAGAAAGGTCTGGTGGCAAGAAAAGCTGCTTCTAGGTGCTTGTCAAGTGTTTTCGCTCGACGATTCCATTCTTGGGTTGTTGGTTTGGCCCTTGTTCCTGTAACTAGAATCCTAGCCCGGTATATCCCATTTTAATTTTACACCGTTGTGAACCTTACGCCTTTTTTACTCTCTGATCGAGGTTCTCGGCATTGAAAAATCTTCGTAAACTAAATCACACGTGTATATGTTGACATTTAAGATATATACAGTCAACAAAATCAAGGGTAATGGTGATATATATGCGGATTAGACACCAAAAAAAACACTCAACAAATGGCTACAATTTAAGGAATGTGTTTAGTGACGGCAGAAGATTCCTAATTGATGGAGAAAGGTCTGGTGGCAAGAAAAGCTGCATCTAGGAGTTTGTCAAGTCTTTTCTCTTAACGATTCCATTCTTAGGTGGTTGGTTTGGCCCTTGTTCCTGTAACTCGAATCCTAGCCCCGTATATCCCATTTTAATTTTAGACCATTGTGAACCTTACGCCTTTTTTACTCTCTGATCGAGATTCTCGGCATTGAAAAATCTTCATAAACTAAATCACACGTGTATATGTTGACATTTAAGAGATATACAGTCAAGAAAATCAAGGGCAATGGTGATATATCTGCGGATTAGACACAAAACAAAAACACTCAACAAATGGCTACAATTTAAGGAATGTGTTTAGTGACGGCATCAGATTCCTAATTGAAGGAGAAAGGTCTGGTGGCAAGAAAAGTTGCTTCTAGGAGGTTGTCAAGTGTTTTCGCTCGACGATTCCATTCTTGGGTTGTTGGTTTGGACCTTGTTCCTGTAACTCGAATCCTAGCCCGGTATATCCCATTTTAATTTTACACCGTTGTGAACCTTACGCCTTTTTTACTCTCTGATCGAGGTTCTCGGCATTGAAAAATCTTCGTAAACTAAATCACACGTGTATATGTTGACATTTAAGATATATACAGTCAAGAAAATCAAGGGTAATGGTGATATATATGCAGATTAGACACCAAAAAAAACACTCAACAAATGGCTACAATTTAAGGAATGTGTTTAGTGACGGCAGCATATTCCTAATTGATGGAGAAAGGTCAGGTGGCAAGAAAAGCTGCATCTAGGAGTTTGTCAAGTCTTTTCGCTTAACAATTCCATTCTTAGGTGGTTGGTTTGGCCCTTGTTCCTGTAACTCGAATCCTAGCCCGGTATATCCCATTTTAAGTTTACACCATTGTGAACCTTACGCCTTTTTTACTCTCTGATCGAGATTCTCGGCATTGAAAAATCTTCTTAAACTAAATCACACGTGTATATGTTGACATTTAAGAGATATACAGTCAAGAAAATCAAGGGCAATGGTGATATATCTGCGGATTAGACACCAAAAAAAAAACACTCAACAAATGGCTACAATTTAAGGAATGTGTTTAGTGACGACAGCAGATTCCTAATTGATGGAGAAAGGTCTGGTGGCAAGAAAAGCTGCTTCTAGGAGTTTGTCAAGTGTTTTCGCTCCACGATTCCATTCTTAGGGGGTTGGTTTGGCCCTTGTTCCTGTAACTCCAATCCTAGCCCGGTATATCCCATTTTAATTTTACACCATTGTGAACCTTACGCCTTTTTTACTCTCTGATCGAGATTCTTGGCGTTGAAAAATCTTCGTAAACTAAATCACACGTGTATATGTTGACATTTAAGATATATATATAGTCAAGACAATCAAGGGCAATGGTGATATATCTGCGGATTAGACACAAAAAAAAAACACTCAACAAATGGCTACAATTTAAGGAATGTGTTTAGTGACGGCATCAGATTCCTAATTGATGGAGAAAGGTCTGGTGGCAAGAAAAGTTGATTCTAGGAGGTTGTCAAGTGTTTTCGCTCGACGATTCCATTCTTGGGTTGTTGGTTTGGCTCTTGTTCCTGTAACTCGAATCCTAGCCCGGTATATCCCATTTTAATTTTACACCATTTTGAACCTTATGGCTTTTTACTCTCTGATCGAGGTTCTCGGCATTGATATGTTGACATTTAAGAGAAATACAGTCAAGAAAATCAAGGGCAATGGTGATATATATGCGGATTAGACACCAAAAAAAAAACTCAACAAATGGCTACAATTTAAGGAATGTGTTTAGTGACGGCATCAAATTCCTAATTGATGGAGAAAGGTCTGGTGGCAAGAAAAGCTGCTTCTAGGAGGTTGTCAAGTGTTTTCGCTCGACGATTCCATTCTTGGGTGGTTGGTTCGGCCCTTGTTCCTGTAACTCGAATCCTAGCCCGGTATATCCTATTTTAATTTTACACCATTGTGAACCTTACGCCTTTTTTACTCTCTGATCGAGGTTCTCGGCATTGAAAAATTTTCGTAAACTATATCACAGGTGTATATGTTGACATTTAAGAGATATACAGTCAAGAAAATCAAGGGAAATGGTGATATATACGCGGATTAGACACAAAAAAAAACACACAATAAATGGCTACAATTTAAGGAATGTGTTTAGTGACGGCATCAGATTCCTAATTGATGGAAGAAGATCTGGTGGCAAGAAAAGCTGCTACTAGGAGGTTCTCAAGTGTTTCGCTCGACGATTCCATTCTTGGGTGGTTGGTTTGTCCCTTGTTCCTGTAACTCGAATCCTAGCCCGGTATATCCCATTTTAATTTTACACCATTGTGAACCTTACGCCTTTTTTACTCTCTGATCGAGGTTCTCGGCATTGAAAAATCTTCGTAAACTAAATCACACGTGTATATGTTGACATTTAAGAGTTATACAGTCAAGAAAATCAAGGGCAATGGTGATATATATGCGGATTAGACACAAAAAAAAACACTCAACAACTGGCTACAATTTAAGGATTGTGTTTAGGGACGGCAGCAGATTCCTAATTGATGGAGAAAGGTCTGGTGGCAAGAAAAGCTGCTTCTAGGAGTTTGTCAAGTGTTTTCTCTCGACCATCCATTCTTAGGTTGGTTTGGCCCTTGTCCTGTAACTAGAATCCTAGCCGGTATATCCATTCTATCGTAATCACCATTTAATTACACCTTAAACTTACTCTCTGATCGATTCTTGGCATAGAAAAAACGTGATATACTTCAAAACTAAAATCAAGGGCAATGTGACATAAGAGATAGTCAAATCAGCATGGATTAGACACAAAAAAAAACACTCAACAAATGGCTACAATTTAAGGAATGTGTTTAGTGACGGCAGCAAATTCCTAATTGATGGAGAAAGGTCTGGTGGCAAGAAAAGCTGCTTCTAGGAGTTTGTCAAGTGTTTTCGCTCGACGATCCATTCTAAGGTGGTTGGTTTGGCCCTTGTTCCTGTAACTCGAATCCTAGCCCGGTATATCCCATTTTAATTTTACAACATTGTGAACATTACGCCTTTTTTACTCTCTGATCGAGGTTCTTGGCATTGATATGTTGACATTTAAGAGAAATACAGTAAAGAAAATCAAGGCCAATGTTGATATATATGCGGATTAGACACAAAAAAAACACTCAACAAATGGCTACAATTTAAGGAATGTGTTTAGTGACCGCAGCAGATTCTTAATTGATGGAGAAAGGTCTGGTGGCAAGAAAAGCTGCTTCTAGGTGTTTGTCAAGTGTTTTCGCTCGACGATTCCATTCTTAGGTTGTTGGTTTGGCCTTTGTTCCTGTAACTCTAATCCTAGCACGGTATATCCCATTTTAATTTAATACCATTGTGAACCTTACGCCTTTTTTACTCTTTGATCGAGATTCTTGGCGTTGAAAAATCTTCGTAAACTAAATCACACGTGTATATGTTGACATTTAAGATATATACAGTCAAGAAAATCAAGGGCAATGGTGATATATCTGCGGATTAGACACCAAAAAAAACACTCAACAAATGGCTACAATTTAAGGAATGTGTTTAGTGACGGCATCAGATTCCTAATTGATGGAGAAAGGTCTGGTGGCAAGAAAAGTTGCTTCTAGGAGGTTGTTAAGTGTTTTCGCTCGACGATTCCATTTTTGGGTGGTTGGTTTGGCCCTTGTTCCTGTAACTCGAATCCTAGCCCGGTATATCCCATTTTAATTTTACACCATTGTGAACCTTACGCCTTTTTTACTCTCTGATCGAGGTTCTCGGGATTGATATGTTGACATTTAAGAGAAATACAGTCAAGAAAATCAAGGGCAATGGGGATATATATACGGATTAGACACCAAAAAAAAAAACACTCAACAAATGGCTACAATTTAAGGAATGTGTTTAGTGACGGCATCAGATTCCTAATTGATGGAGAAAGGTCTGGTGGCAAGAAAAGCTGCTTCTAGGAGGTTGTCAAGTGTTTTCGCTCGACCATTCCATTCTTGGGTGGTTGGTTCGGCCCTTGTTCCTGTAACTCGAATCCTAGCCCGGTATATCCTATTTTAATTTTACACTATTGTGAACCTTACGCCTTTTTTACTCTCTGATCGAGGTTCTCGGCATTGAAAATTTTCGTAAACTATATCACATGTGTATATGTTGACATTTAAGAGATATACAGTCAAGAAAATCAAGGGAAATGGTGATATATACGCGGATTAGACACCAAAAAAAACACACAATAAATGGCTACAATTTAAGGAATGTGTTTAGTGACGGCATCAGATTCCTAATTGATGGAAGAAGATCTGGTGGCAAGAAAAGCTGCTACTAGGAGGTTCTCAAGTGTTTCGCTCGACGATTCCATTCTTGGGTGGTTGGATTGTCCCTTGTTCCTGTAACTCGAATCCTAGCCCGGTATATCCCATTTTAATTTTACACCATTGTGAACCTTACGCCTTTTTTACTCTCTGATCGAGGTTCTCGGGATTGATATGTTGACATTTAAGAGAAATACAGTAAAGAAAATCAAGGCCAATGTTGATATATATGCGGATTAGACACAAAAAAAAAACACTCAACAAATGGCTACAATTTAAGGAATGTGTTTAGTGACCGCAGCAGATTCTTAATTGATAGAGAAAGGTCTGGTGGCAAGAAAAGCTGCTTCTAGGTGTTTGTCAAGTGTTTTCGCTCGACGATTCCATTCTTAGGTGGTTGGTTTGGCCTTTGTTCCTGTAACTCTAATCCTAGCACGGTATATCCCATTTTAATTTAATACCATTGTGAACCTTACGCCTTTTTTACTCTTTGATCGAGATTCTTGGCGTTGAAAAATCTTCGTAAACTAAATCACACGTGTATATGTTGACATTTAAGATATATACAGTCAAGAAAATCAAGGGCAATGGTGATATATCTGCGGATTAGACACCAAAAAAAACACTCAACAAATGGCTACAATTTAAGGAATGTGTTTAGTGACGGCATCAGATTCCTAATTGATGGAGAAAGGTCTGGTGGCAAGAAAAGTTGCTTCTAGGAGGTTGTTAAGTGTTTTCGCTCGACGATTCCATTTTTGGGTGGTTGGTTTGGCCCTTGTTCCTGTAACTCGAATCCTAGCCCGGTATATCCCATTTTAATTTTACACCATTGTGAACCTTACGCCTTTTTTACTCTCTGATCGAGGTTCTCGGGATTGATATGTTGACATTTAAGAGAAATACAGTCAAGAAAATCAAGGGCAATGGGGATATATATGCGGATTAGACACCAAAAAAAAAACACTCAACAAATGGCTACAATTTAAGGAATGTGTTTAGTGACGGCATCAGATTCCTAATTGATGGAGAAAAGTCTGGTGGCAAGAAAAGCTGCTTCTAGGAGGTTGTCAAGTGTTTTCGCTCGACCATTCCATTCTTGGGTGGTTGGTTCGGCCCTTGTTCCTGTAACTCGAATCCTAGCCCGGTATATCCTATTTTAATTTTACACCATTGTGAACCTTACGCCTTTTTTACTCTCTGATCGAGGTTCTCGGCATTGAAAAATTTTCGTAAACTATATCACAGGTGTATATGTTGACATTTAAGAGATATACAGTCAAGAAAATCAAGGGAAATGGTGATATATACGCGGATTAGACACCAAAAAAAACACACAATAAATGGCTACAATTTAAGGAATGTGTTTAGTGACGGCATCAGATTCCTAATTGATGGAAGAAGATCTGGTGGCAAGAAAAGCTGCTACTAGGAGGTTCTCAAGTGTTTCGCTCGACGATTCCATTCTTGGGTGGTTGGATTGTCCCTTGTTCCTGTAACTCGAATCCTAGCCCGGTATATCCCATTTTAATTTTACACCATTGTGAACCTTACGCCTTTTTTACTCTCTGATCGAGGTTCTCGGGATTGATATGTTGACATTTAAGAGAAATACAGTCAAGAAAATCAAGGGCAATGGGGATATAAATGCGGATTAGACACCAAAAAAAAAACACTCAACAAATGGCTACAATTTAAGGAATGTGTTTAGTGACGGCATCAGATTCCTAATTGATGGAGAAAGGTCTGGTGGCAAGAAAAGCTGCTTCTAGGAGGTTGTCAAGTGTTTTCGCTCGACCATTCCATTCTTGGGTGGTTGGTTCGGCCCTTGTTCCTGTAACTCGAATCCTAGCCCGGTATATCCTATTTTAATTTTACACCATTGTGAACCTTACGCCTTTTTTACTCTCTGATCGAGGTTCTCGGCATTGAAAAATTTTCGTAAACTATATCACAGGTGTATATGTTGACATTTAAGAGATATACAGTCAAGAAAATCAAGGGAAATGGTGATATATACGCGGATTAGACACCAAAAAAAACACACAATAAATGGCTACAATTTAAGGAGTGTGTTTAGTGACGGCATCAGATTCCTAATTGATGGAAGAAGATCTGGTGGCAAGAAAAGCTGCTACTAGGAGGTTCTCAAGTGTTTCGCTCGACGATTCCATTCTTGGGTGGTTGGATTGTCCCTTGTTCCTGTAACTCGAATCCTAGCCCGGTATATCCCATTTTAATTTTACACCATTGTGAACCTTACGCCTTTTTTACTCTCTGATCGAGGTTCTCGGCATTGAAAAATCTTCGTAAACTAAATCACACGTGTATATGTTGACATTTAAGAGTTATACAGTCAAGAAAATCAAGGGCAATGGTGATATATATGCGGATTAGACACAAAAAAAAACACTCAACAACTGGCTACAATTTAAGGATTGTGTTTAGGGACGGCAGCAGATTCCTAATTGATGGAGAAAGGTCTGGTGGCAAGAAAAGCTGCTTCTAGGAGTTTGTCAAGTGTTTTCGCTCGACGATCCATTCTTAGGTGGTTGGTTTGGCCCTTGTTCCTGTAACTCGAATCCTAGCCCGGTATATCCCATTTTAATTTTACACCATTTTGAACCTTACGCCTTTTTTACTCTCTGATCGAGATTCTTGGCGTTGAAAAATCTTCTTAAACTAAATCACACGTGTATATGTTGACATTTAAGAGATATACAGTCAAGAAAATCAAGGGCAATGGTGATATATCTGCGGATTAGACACAAAAAAAACACTCAACAAATGGCTACAATTTAAGGAATGTGTTTAGTGACGGCAGCAAATTCCTAATTGATGGAGAAAGGTCTGGTGGCAAGAAAAGCTGCTTCTAGGAGTTTGTCAAGTGTTTTCGCTCGACGATCCATTCTAAGGTGGTTGGTTTGGCCCTTGTTCCTGTAACTCGAATCCTAGCCCGGTATATCCCATTTTAATTTTACAACATTGTGAACCTTACGCCTTTTTTACTCTCTGATCGAGGTTCTTGGCATTGATATGTTGACATTTAAGAGAAATACAGTAAAGAAAATCAAGGCCAATGTTGATATATATGCGGATTAGACACAAAAAAAACACTCAACAAAGGCTACAATTTAAGGAATGTGTTTAGTGACCGCAGCAGATTCTTAATTGATGGAGAAAGGTCTGGTGGCAAGAAAAGCTGCTTCTAGGTGTTTGTCAAGTGTTTTCGCTCGACGATTCCATTCTTAGGTGGTTGGTTTGGCCCTTGTTCCTGTAACTCTAATCCTAGCACGGTATATCCCATTTTAATTTAATACCATTGTGAACCTTACGCCTTTTTTACTCTTTGATCGAGATTCTTGGCGTTAAAAAATCTTCGTAAACTAAATCACACGTGTATATATTGACATTTAAGATATATACAGTCAAGAAAATCAAGGGCAATGGTGATATATCTGCGGATTAGACACCAAAAAAAACACTCAACAAATGGCTACAATTTAAGGAATGTGTTTAGTGACGGCATCAGATTCCTAATTGATGGAGAAAGGTCTGGTGGCAAGAAAAGTTGCTTCTAGGAGGTTGTTAAGTGTTTTCGCTCGACGATTCCATTTTTGGGTGGTTGGTTTGGCCCTTGTTCCTGTAACTCGAATCCTAGCCCGGTATATCCCATTTTAATTTTACACCATTGTGAACCTTACGCCTTTTTTACTCTCTGATCGAGGTTCTCGGGATTGATATGTTGACATTTAAGAGAAATACAGTCAAGAAAATCAAGGGCAATGGGGATATATATGCGGATTAGACACCAAAAAAAAAAACACTCAACAAATGGCTACAATTTAAGGAATGTGTTTAGTGACGGCATCAGATTCCTAATTGATGGAGAAAGGTCTGGTGGCAAGAAAAGCTGCTTCTAGGAGGTTGTCAAGTGTTTTCGCTCGACCATTCCATTCTTGGGTGGTTGGTTCGGCCCTTGTTCCTGTAACTCGAATCCTAGCCCGGTATATCCCATTTTAGTTTTACACCAATGTAAACCTTACGCCTTTTTTACTCTCTGATCGAGGTTCTCGGCATTGAAAAATTTTCTTAAACTAAATCACACGTGTATAAGTTGACATTTAAGAGAAATACAGTCAAGAAAATCAAGGGCAATGGTTATATATATGCGGATTAGACACCAAAACAAAAACACTCAACAAATGGCTACAATTTAAGGAATGTGTTTAGTGACGGCATCAGATTCCTAATTGATGGAGAAAGGTCTGGTGGCAAGAAAAGCTGCTTCTAGGAGGTTGTCAAGTGTTTTCGCTCGACGATTCCATTCTTGGGTGGTTGGTTCGGCCCTTGTTCCTGTAACTCGAATCCTAGCTCGGTATATCCCATTTTAGTTTTACACCATTGTGAACCTTACGCCTTTTTAACTCTCTGATCGAGGTTCTCGGCACTGAAAATTTTTCATAAACTAAATCACACGTGTATATGTTGACATTTAAGAGATATACAGTCAAGAAAATCAAGGGCAATGCTTATATATATTCTGATTAGACACCAAAACAAAAACACTCAACAAATGGCTACAATTTAAGGAATGTGTTTAGTGACGGCATCAGATTCCTAATTGATGGAGAAAGGTCTGGTGGCAAGAAAAGCTGCTTCTAGGAGGTTGTCAAGTGTTTTCGCTCGACGATTCCATTCTTGGGTGGTTGGTTTGGCCCTTGTTCCTGTAACTCGAATCCTAGCCCGGTATATCCCATTTTAATTTTACACCATTGTGAACCTTACGCCTTTTTTACTCTCTGATCGAGGTTCTCGGGATTGATATGTTGACATTTAAGAGAAATACAGTCAAGAAAATCAAGGGCAATGGGGATATATATGCGGATTAGACACAAAAAAAAAACACTCAACAAATGACTACAATTTAAGGAATGTGTTTAGTGACGGCATCAGATTCCTAATTGATGGAGAAAGGTCTGGTGGCAAGAAAAGCTGCTTCTAGGAGGTTGTCAAGTGTTTTCGCTCGACCATTCCATTCTTGGGTGGTTGGTTCGGCCCTTGTTCCTGTAACTCGAATCCTAGCCCGGTATATCCCATTATAGTTTTACACCAATGTAAACCTTACGCCTTTTTTACTCTCTGATCGAGGTTCTCGGCATTGAAAAATTTTCTTAAACTAAATCACACGTGTATATGTTGACATTTAAGAGAAATACAGTCAAGAAAATCAAGGGCAATGGTTATATATATGCGGATTAGACACCAAAACAAAAACACTCAACAAATGGCTACAATTTAAGGAATGTGTTTAGTGACGGCATCAGATTCCTAATTGATGGAGAAAGGTCTGGTGGCAAGAAAAGCTGCTTCTAGGAGGTAGTCAAGTGTTTTAGCTCGACGATTCCATTCTTGGGTGGTTGGTTTGGCACTTGTTCCTGTAACTCGAATCCTATCCCGGTATATCCCATTTTAATTTTGCTCCATTGTGAACCTTACGCCTTTTTTACTCTCTGATCGAGGTTCTCGGCATTGAAAAATCTTCGTAAACTAAATCACACGTGTATATGTTGACTTTTAAGAGATATACAGTCAAGAAAATCAAGGGCAATGGTGATATATATGCGGATTAGACACCACAAAAAAAACACTCAACAAATGGCTACAATTTAAGGAATGTGTTTAGTGACGGCATCAGATTCCTAATTGATGGAGAAAGGTCTGGTGGCAAGAAAAGCTGCTTCTAGGAGGTTGTCAAGTGTTTTCGCTCGACGATTCCATTCTTGGGTGGTTGGTTTGGCCCTTTTTCCTGTAACTCGAATCCTAGCCCGGTATATCCCATTTTAATTTTACACCATTGTGAACCTTACGCCTTTTTTACTCTCTGATCGAGGTTCTCGGCATTGAAAAATCTTCGTAAACTAAATCACACGTGTATATGTTGACTTTTAAGAGATATACAGTCAAGAAAATCAAGGGCAATGGTGATATATATGCAGATTAGACACCACAAAAAAAACACTCAACATATGGCTACAATTTAAGGAATGTGTTTAGTGATGGCATCAGATTCCTAATTGATGAAGAAAGGTCTAGTGGCAAGAAAAGCTGCTTCTAGGAGGTTTTCAAGTGTTTTCGCTCGACGATTCTATTCTTGGGTGGTTGGTTTGGCACTTGTTCCTGTACCTCGAATCCTATCCCGGTATATCCCATTTTAATTTTGCACCATTGTGAACCTTACGCCTTTTTTACTCTCTGATCGAGGTTCTCGGCATTGAAAAATCTTCTTAAAAATCATGGGCAATGGTGATATATATGCGGATTAGACAAAAAAAAACACTCAACAAGTGGCTACAATTTAACGAATGTGTTTAGAGATGGCATCAGATTCCTAATTGATGGATAAAGGTCTGGTGGCAAGAAAAGCTGCTTCTAGGAGGTTGTCAAGTGTTTTCGCTCGACGATTCCATTCTTGGGTGGTTGGTTTGGCCCATTTTCCTGTAACTCGATTCCTAGCCCGGTATATCCCATTTTAATTTTACACCATTGTGAACCTTACGCCTTTTTTACTCTCTGATCGAGGTTCTCGCCATTGAAAAATCTTCGTAAACTAAATCACACAAGTATATGTTGACATTTAAGAGATATACAGTCAAGAAAATCAAGGGAAATGGTGATATATATGCGGATTAGACACAAAAAAAAACACTCAACAAATGGCTACAATTTAAGGAATGTGTTTAGTGACGGCATCTGATTCCTAATTGATGGAAGAAGATTTGGTGGCAAGAAAAGCTGCTTTTAGGAGGTTGTCAAGTGTTTCGCTCGACGATTCCATTCTTGGGTGGTTGGTTTGACCCTTGTTCCTGTAAGTCGAATCCTAGCCCGGTATATCCCATTTTAATTTTACACCATTGTGAACCTTACGCCTACTTTACTCTCTGATCGAGGTTCTCGCCATTGAAAAATCTTCGTAAACTAAATCACACATGTATATGTTGACATTTAAGAGATATACAGTCAAGAAAATCAAGGGCAATGGTGATATATATGCGGATTAGACACAAAAAAAACACTCAACAACTGGCTACAATTTAAGGATTGTGTTTAGGGACGGCAGCAGATTCCTAATTGATGGAGAAAGGTCTGGTGGCAAGAAAAGCTGCTTCTAGGAGTTTGTCAAGTGTTTTCGCTCGACGATCCATTCTTAGGTGGTTGGTTTGGCCCTTGTTCCTGTAACTCGAATCCTAGCCCGGTATATCCCATTTTAATTTTACTCGATTGTGAACCTGACGCCTTTTTTACTCTCTGATCGAGGTTCTCGGCATTGAAAAATCTCCGTAAACGAAATCACACGCATATATGTTGACATTTAAGAGAAATACAGTCAAGAAAATCAAGGGCAATGGTTATATATATGCGGATTAGACACCAAAACAAAAACACTCAACAAATGGCTACAATTTAAGGAATGTGTTTAGTGACGGCATCAGATTCCTAATTGATGGAGAAAGGTCTGGTGGCAAGAAAAGCTGCTTCTAGGAGGTTGTCAAGTGTTTTCGCTCGACGATTCCATTCTTGGGTGGTTGGTTCGGCCCTTGTTCTTGTAACTCGAATCCTAGCTCGGTATATCCCATTTTAGTTTTACACCATTGTGAACCTTACGCCTTTTTTACTCTCTGATCGAGGTTCTTGGCACTGAAAAATTTTCATAAACTAAATCACACTTGTATATGTTGACATTTAAGAGATATACAGTCAAGAAAATCAAGGGCAATGGTTATATATATGCGGATTAGACACCAAAACAAAAACACTCAACAAATGGCTACAATTTAAGGAATGTGTTTAGTGACGGCATCAGATTCCTAATTGATGGAGAAAGGTCTGGTGGCGAGAAAAGCTGCTTCTAGGAGGTTGTCAAGTGTTTTCGCTCGACGATTCCATTCTTGGGTGGTTGGTTTGGCCCTTGTTCCTGTAACTCGGATCCTAGCCCGGTATATCCCATTTTAATTTTACACCATTGTGAACCTTACGCCTTTTTTACTCTCTGATCGAGGTTCTCTGCATTGAAAAATCTTCGTAAACTAAATCACACGTGTATATGTTGACATTTAAGAGATATACAGTCAAGAAAATCAAGGGCAATGGTGATATATTTGCGGATTAGACAGAAAAAAAACACTCAATAAATGGCTACAATTTAAGGAATGTGTTTAGTGACGGCATCAGATTCCTAATTGATGGAGAAAGGTCTGGTGGCAAGAAAAGCTGCTTCTAGGAGGTAGTCAAGTGTTTTCGCTCGACGATTCCATTCTTGGGTGGTTGGTTTGGCACTTGTTCCTGTAACTCGAATCCTATCCCGGTATATCCCATTTTAATTTTGCACCATTGTGAACCTTACGCCTTTTTTACTCTCTGATCGAGGTTCTCGGCATTGAAAAATCTTCGTAAACTAAATCACACGTGTATATGTTGACTTTTAAGAGATATACAGTCAAGAAAATCAAGGGCAATGGTGATATATATGCGGATTAGACACCACAAAAAAAACACTCAACAAATGCTTACAATTTAAGGAATGTGTTTAGTGACGGCATCAGATTCCTAATTGATGGAGAAAGGTCTGGTGGCAAGAAAAGCTGCTTCTAGGAGGTTGTCAAGTGTTTTCGCTCGACGATTCCATTCTTAGGTGGTTGGTTTGGCCCTTTTTCCTGTATCTCGAATCCTAGCCCGGTATATCCCATTTTAATTTTACACCATTGTGAACCTTACGCCTTTTTTACTCTCTGATCGAGGTTCTCGGCATTGAAAAATCTTCGTAAACTAAATCACACGTGAATATGTTGACTTTTAAGAGATATACAGTCAAGAAAATCAAGGGCAATGGTGATATATATGCGGATTAGACACCACAAAAAAAACACTCAACATATGGCTACAATTTAAGGAATGTGTTTAGTGATGGCATCAGATTCCTAATTGATGGAGAAAGGTCTAGTGGCAAGAAAAGCTGCTTCTAGGAGGTTTTCAAGTGTTTTCGCTCGACGATTCCATTCTTGGGTGGTTGGTTTGGCACTTGTTCCTGTAACTCGAATCCTATCCCGGTATATCCCATTTTAATTTTGCACCATTGTGAACCTTACGCCTTTTTTACTCTCTGATCGAGGTTCTCGGCATTGAAAAATCTTCTTAAAAAAATAACACGTGTTTATGTTGACATTTAAGAGATATACCGTCAAGAAAATCATGGGCAATGGTGATATATATGCGGATTAGACAAAAAAAACACTCAACAAGTGGCTACAATTTAACGAATGTGTTTAGTGATGGCATCAGATTCCTAATTGATGGAGAAAGGTCTGGTGGCAAGAAAAGCTGCTTCTAGGAGGTTGTCAGGTGTTTTCGCTCGACGATTCCATTCTTGGGTGGTTGGTTTGGCCCTTTTTCCTGTAACTCGAATCCTAGCCCGGTATATCCCATTTTAATTTTACACCATTGTGAACCTTACGCCTTTTTTACTCTCTGATCGAGGTTCTCGGCATTGAAAAATCTTCGTAAACTAAATCACACGTGTATATGTTGACTTTTAAGAGATATACAGTCAAGAAAATCAAGGGCAATGGTGATATATATGCAGATTAGACACCACAAAAAAACACTCAACATATGGCTACAATTTAAGGAATGTGTTTAGTGATGGCATCAGATTCCTAATTGATGGAGAAAGGTCTAGTGGCAAGAAAAGTTGCTTCTAGGAGGTTTTCAAGTGTTTTCGCTCGACGATTCCAGTCTTGGGTGGTTGGTTTGGCACTTGTTCCTGTAACTCGAATCCTATCCCGGTATATCCCATTTTAATTTTGCACCATTGTGAACCTTACGCCTTTTTTACTCTCTGATCGAGGTTCTCGGCATTGAAAAATCTTCTTAAAAAAATAACACGTGTTTATGTTGACATTTAAGAGATATACCGTCAAGAAAATCATGGGCAATGGTGATATATATGCGGATTAGACAAAAAAAAACACTCAACAAGTGGCTACAATTTAACGAATGTGTTTAGTGATGGCATCAGATTCCTAATTGATGGATAAAAGTCTGGTGGCAAGAAAAGCTGCTTCTAGGAGGTTGTCAAGTGTTTTCGCTCGACGATTCCATTCTTGGGTGGTTGGTTTGGCCCTTTTTCCTGTAACTCGATTCCTAGCCCGGTATATCCCATTTTAATTTTACACCATTGTGAACCTTACGCCTTTTTTACTCTCTGATCGAGGTTCTCGCCATTGAAAAATCTTCGTAAACTAAATCACACAAGTATATGTTGACATTTAAGAGATATTCAGTCAAGAAAATCAAGGGAAATGGTGATATATATGCGGATTAGACACAAAAAAAACACTCAACAAATGGCTACAATTTAAGGAATGTGTTTAGTGACGGCATCAGATTCCTAATTGATGGAAGAAGATTTGGTGGCAAGAAAAGCTGCTTTTAGGAGGTTGTCAAGTGTTTCGCTCGACGATTCCATTCTTGGGTGGTTGGTTTGGCCCTTGTTCCTGTAAGTTGAATCCTAGCCCGGTATATCCCATTTTAGTTTTACACCATTGTGAACCTTACGCCTACTTTACTCTCTGATCGAGGTTCTCGCCATTGAAAAATCTTCGTAAACTAAATCACACATGTATATGTTGACATTTAAGAGATATACAGTCAATAAAATCAAGGGAAATGGTGATATATATGCGGATTAGACACAAAAAAAACACTCAACAAATGGCTACAATTTAAGGAATGTGTTTAGTGACGGCAGCAGATTCCTAATTGATGGAGAAAGGTCAGGTGGCAAGATAAGCTGCTTCTAGGAGTTTGTCAAGTGATTTCGCTCGACGATTCCATTCTTAGGTGGTTGGTTTGGCCCTTGTTCCTGTAACTCGAATCCTAGCCCGGTGTATCCCATTTTAATTTTACTCGATTGTGAACCTGACGCCTTTTTTACTCTCTGATCGAGGTTCTCGGCATTGAAAAATCTTCGTAAACGAAATCACACGCATATATGTTGACATTTAAGAGAAATACAGTCAAGAAAATCAAGGGCAATGGTTATATATATGCGGATTAGACACCAAAACAAAAACACTCAACAAATGGCTACAATTTAAGGAATGTGTTTAGTGACGGCATCAGATTCCTAATTGATGGAGAAAGGTCTGGTGGCAAGAAAAGCTGCTTCTAGGAGGTTGTCAAGTGTTTTCGCTCGACGATTCCATTCTTGGGTGGTTGGTTCGGCCCTTGTTCCTATAACTCGAATCCTAGCTCGGTATATCCCATTTTAGTTTTACACCATTGTGAACCTTACGCCTTTTTTACTCTCTGATCGAGGTTCTTGGCACTGAAAATTTTTCATAAACTAAATCACACGTGTATATGTTGACATTTAAGAGATATACAGTCAAGAAAATCAAGGGCAATGGTTATATATATGCGGATTAGACACCAAAACAAAAACACTCAACAAATGGCTACAATTTAAGGAATGTGTTTAGTGACGGCATCAGATTCCTCATTGATGGAGAAAGGTCTGGTGGCAAGAAAAGCTGCTTCTAGGAGGTTGTCAAGTGTTTTCGCTCGACGATTCCATTCTTGGGTGGTTGGTTTGGCCCTTGTTCCTGTAACTCGGATCCTAGCCCGGTATATCCCATTTTAATTTTACACCATTGTGAACCTTACGCCTTTTTTACTCTCTGATCGAGGTTCTCTGCATTGAAAAATCTTCGTAAACTAAATCACACGTGTATATGTTGACATTTAAGAGATATACAGTCAAGAAAATTAAGGGCAATGGTGATATATTTGCGGATTAGACACAAAAAAAACACTCAATAAATGGCTACAATTTAAGGAATGTGTTTAGTGACGGCATCAGATTCCTAATTGATGGAGAAAGGTCTGGTGGCAAGAAAAGCTGCTTTTAGGAGGTAGTCAAGTGTTTTCGCTCGACGATTCCATTCTTGGGTGGTTGGTTTGGCACTTGTTCCTGTAACTCGAATCCTATCCCGGTATATCCCATTTTAATTTTGCACCATTGTGAACCTTACGCCTTTTTTACTCTCTGATCGAGGTTCTCGGCATTGAATAATTTTCTTAAAAAAATAACACGTGTTTATGTTGACATTTAAGAGATATACCGTCAAGAAAATCATGGGCAATGGTGATATATATGCGGATTAGACAAAAAAACACTCAACAAGTGGCTACAATTTAACGAATGTGTTTACTGATGGCATCAGATTCCTAATTGATGGATAAAAGTCTGGTGGCAAGAAAAGCTGCTTCTAGGAGGTTGTCAAGTGTTTTCGCTCGACGATTCAATTCTTGGGTGGTTGGTTTGGCCCTTTTTCCTGTAACTCTATTCCCAGCCCGGTATATCCCATTTTAATTTTACACCATTGTGAACCTTACGCCTTTTTTACTCTCTGATCGAGGTTCTCGCCATTGAAAAATCTTCGTAAACTAAATCACACAAGTATATGTTGACATTTAAGAGATATACAGTCAAGAAAATCAAGGGAAATGGTGATATATATGCGGATTAGACACAAAAAAAAAACACTCAACAAATGGCTACAATTTAAGGAATGGGTTTAGTGACGGCATCAGATTCCTAATTGATGGAAGAAGATTTGGTGGCAAGAAAAGCTGCTTTAAGGAGGTTGTCAAGTGTTTCGCTCGACGATTCCATTCTTGGGTGGTTGGTTTGGCCCTTTTTCCTGTAACTCGATTCCTAGCCCGGTATATCCCATTTTAATTTTACACCATTGTGAACCTTACGCCTTTTTTACTCTCTGATCGAGGTTCTCGCCATTGAAAAATCTTCGTAAACTAAATCACACAAGTATATGTTGACATTTAAGAGATATACAGTCAAGAAAATCAAGGGAAATGGTGATATATATGCGGATTAGACACAAAAAAAAAACACTCAACAAATGGCTACAATTTAAGGAATGTGTTTAGTGATGGCATCAGATTCCTAATTGATGGAAGAAGATTTGGTGGCAAGAAAAGCTGCTTTTAGGAGGTTGTCAAGTGTTTCGCTCGACGATTCCATTCTTGGGTGGTTGGTTTGGCCCTTGTTCCTGTAAGTCGAATCCTAGCCCGGTATATCCCATTTTAATTTTACACCATTGTGAACCTTACGCCTACTTTACTCTCTGATCGAGGTTCTCGCCATTGAAAAATCTTCGTAAACTAAATCACACATGTATATGTTGACATTTAAGAGATATACAGTCAAGAAAATCAAGGGAAATGGTGATATATATGCGGATTAGACACAAAAAAAACACTCAACAAATGGCTACAATTTAAGGAATGTGTTTAGTGACGGCAGCAGATTCCTAATTGATGGAGAAAGGTCAGGTGGCAAGATAAGCTGCTTCTAGGAGTTTGTCAAGTGTTTTCGCTCGACGATTCCATTCTTAGGTGGTTGGTTTGGCCCTTGTTCCTGTAACTCGAATCCTAGCCCGGTATATCCCATTTTAATTTTACTCGATTGTGAACCTGACGCCTTTTTTACTCTCTGATCGAGGTTCTCGGCATTGAAAAATCTTCGTAAACGAAATCACACGCGTATATGTGGACATTTAAGAGATATACAGTCAAGAAAATTAAGGGCAATGGTGATATACATGCGTATTAGACACCAAAAAAAACACTCAACAAATGGCTACAATTTAAGGAATGTGTTTAGTGACGACATCGGATTCATAATTGATGGAGAAAGGTCTGGTGGCAAGAAAAGCGGCTTCTAGGAGGTTGTCAAGTGTTTTCGCTCGACGATTCCATTCTTGGGTGGTTGGTTTGGCCCTTGTTCTTGTAACTCGAATCCTAGCCCGGTATATCCCATTTTAATTTTACACCATTATGAACCTTACGCCTTTTTTACTCTCTGATCGAGATTCTCGGCATTGAAAAATCTTCGTAAACTAAATAACACGTGTATATGTGGACATTTAAGAGATATACAGTCAAGAAAATCAAGGGCAATGGTGATATATATGCGGATTAGACACCAAAAAAAAATACTCAACAAATGGCTACAATTTAGGGAATGTGTTTAGTGACGGCATCAGATTCCTAATTGATGGAGAAAGGTCTGGTGGCAAGAAAAGCTGCTTCTAGGAGGTTGTCAAGTGTTTTCGCTCGACGATTCCATTCTTGGGTGGTTGGTTTGGCCCTTGTTCCTGTAACTCGAATACTAGCCCGGTATATCCCATTTTAATTTTACACCATTGTGAACCTTACACCTTTTTTACTACCTGATCGAGGTTCTCGGCATTGAAAAATCTTGGCAAACTACATCACACGTGTATATGTTGACATTTAAGAGATATACAGTCAAGAAAATCAAGGGCAATGGTGATATATATGCGGATTAGACACCCAAAAAAAACTCAACAAATGGCTACAATTTAAGGAATGTGTGTAGTGACGGCATCAGATTCCTATTTGATGGAGAAAGGTCTGGTGGCAAGAAAAGCTTCTTCTAGGAGGTCGTCAAGTGTTTTCGCTCGATGATTCCATTCTTGGGTGGTTGGTTTGGCCCTTGTTCCTGTAACTCGAATCCTAGCCCGGTATATCCCATTTTAATTTTACACCATTGTGAACCTTACGCCTTTTTTACTCTCTGATCGAGGTTCTCGGCAGAGAAAAATCTTCGTAAGCTAAATCACACGTGTATGTCTATATAGTGACATTTAAGAGATATACAGTCAAGAAAATCAAGGGCAATGGAGATATATATGCGGATTAGACACAAAAAAGGAACACTCAAAAAATGGCTACAATTTAAGGAATGTGTTTAGTGACGGCATCAGATTCCTAATTGATGGAGAAAGGTCTGGTGGCAAGAAAAGCTGCTTCTAGGAGGTTGTCAAGTGTTTTCGCTCGACGATTCCATTCTTGGGTGGTTGGTTTGGCCCATGTTCCTGTAACTCAAATCCTAGCCCGGTATATCCCGTTTTAATTTTACTCCATTGTGAACCTTACGCCTTTTTTACTCTCTGATCGAGGTTCTCGGCATTGAAAAATCTTCGTAAACGAAATCACACGTGTATATGTTGACATTTAAGAGATATACAATCAAGAATATCAAGGGCAATAGTGATATATATGCGGATTAGACACCAAAAAAAAACACTCAACAAATCGCTACAATTTAAGGAATGTGTTTAGTGACGGCGTCAGATTCCTAATTGATGGAGTAAGGTCTGGTGGCAAGAAAAGCTGCTTCTAGGTGGTTGTCAAGTGTTTTCGCTCGACGATTCCATTCTTGGGTGGTTGGTTTGGCCCTTGTTCCTGTAACTCGAATCCTAGCCCGGTATATCCCATTTTAATTTTACACCATTTGAACCTTACGCCTTTTTTACTCTCTGATCGAGGTTCTCTACATTGAAAATTCATCGCAAACTAAATCACACGTGTATATGTTGACATTTAAGAGATATACAGTCAAGAAAATCAAGGGCAATGGTGATATTAATACGGATTAGACACCAAAAAAAAAACACTCAACTAAATGGCTACAATTTAAGGAATGTGTTTAGTGACGGCATCAGATTCCTAATTGATGGAGAAAGGTCTTGGGGCAAGAAAAGCTGCTTCTAGGAGGTTGTCAATTGTTTTCACTCGACGATTCCATTCTTGGGTGGTTGGTTTGTTCCTTGTTCCTGTAACTCGAATCCTACCCCGGTATATCCCATTTTAATTTTACACCATTGTGACCTTACGCATTTTTTACTCTCTGATCGAGGTTCTCGGCTATGAAAAATCTTCGTAAACTAAATCAGACGTGTATATGTTGACATTTAAGAGATATACAGTCAAGAAAATCAAGGGCAATGGTGATATATATGCGGATTAGACACAAAAAAAAACACTCAACAAATGGCTACAATTTAAAGAATGTGTTTAGTGACGACATCAGATTCCTAATTGATGGACAAAGGTCTGGTGGCAAGAAAAGCTGCTTCTAGGAGGTTGTTAAGTGTTTTCGCTCGACGATTCCATTCTTGGGTGGTTGATTTGGCCCTTGTTCCTGTGACTCGAATCCTAGCCCGATATATCCCATTTAAATTTTACACGATTGTGAACCTTACGCCTTTTATACTCTCTGATCGAGGTTCTCGGCATTGAAAAATCTTCGTAAGCTAAATCACACGTGTATATGTTGACATTTAAGAAATATGCAGTCAAGAAAATCAAGGGCAATGGTGATATATATGCGTATTAGACACCAAAAAAACACTCAACAAATGGGTACAATTTAAGGAATGTGTTTAGTGACGAAATCAGATTCATAATTGATGGAGAAAGGTCTGGTGGCAAGAAAAGCGTCTTCAAGGAGGTTGTCAAGTGTTTTCGCTCGACGATTCCATTCTTGGGTGATTGGTTTGGCCCTTGTTCCTGTATCTCGAATCCTAGCCCGGTATATCCCATTTTAATTTTACACAATTGTGAACCTTACTCCTTTTTTACTCTCTGATCGAGTTTCTCGGCATTTAAAAATCTTCGTAAACTAAATCACACGTGTATATGTGGACATCTAAGAGATATACTGTCAAGAAAATCAAGGACAATGGTGATATATATGCGGATTAGACACCAAAAAAAAACACTCAACAAATGGCTACAATTTAGGGAATGTGTTTAGTGACGGCATCAGATTCCTAATTGATGGAGAAAGGTCTGGTGGCAAGAAGAGCTGCTTCTAGGAGGTTGTCAAGTGTTTTCGCTCGACGATTCCATTCTTGGGTGGTTGGTTTGGCCCTTGTTCCTGTAACTCGAATACTAGCCCGGTATATCCCATTTTAATTTTACACCATTGTGAACCTTACGCCTTTTTTACTCTCTGATCGAGGTTCTCGGCATTGGAAAATCTTCGTAAACTAAATCACACGTGTATATGTTGACATTTAAGAGATATACAGTCAAGAAAATCAAGGGCAATGGTGATATATATGCGGATTAGACACCAAAAAAAACACTCAACAAATGGCCACAATTTAAGGAATGTGTTTAGTGACGACATCAGATTCCTAATTGATGGAGAAAAGTCTGGTGGCAAGAAAAGCTGCTTCTAGGAGGTTGTCAAGTGTTTTCGCTCGAGATTCCATTCTTGGGTGGTTGGTTTGGCCCTTGTTCCTGTAACTCGAATCCTACCCCGGTATATCCCATTTTAATTTTACACCATTGTGAACCTTACGCCTTTTTTACTGTCTGATCGAGGTTCTTGGCATTGAAAAATCTCCGTAAACTAAATCACACGTGTATATGTTGACATTTAAGAGATATACAGTCAAGAAAATCAAGGGCAATGGTGATATATATGCGGATTAGGCACAAAAAAAAAAACACTCAACCAATGGCCACAATTTAAGGAATGTGTTTAGTGACAGCATCAGATTGCTAGTTGGTGGAGAAAGGTTTGGTGGCAACAAAAGCTGCTTCTAGGAGGTTGTCAAGAGTTTTCGCTCGACGATTCCATTATTGGGTGGTTGGTTTGGCCCTTATTCCTGTAACTCGAATCCTAGCCAGGTATATCCCATTTTAATTTTACACCATTGTGAACCTTACGCCTTTTTTACTCTCTGATCGAGGTTCTCGGCATTGAAAAATCTTCGTAAATTAAATCACACGTGTATGTGTATATGTTGACATATAAGAGATATACAGTCAAGAAAATCAAGGGCAATGGTGATATATATGCGGATTAGACACAAAAAAAAACACTCAACGAATGGTTACAATTTAAGGAATGTGTTTAGTGACGGCATCAGATTCCTAATTGATGGAGAAAGGTCTGGTGGCAAGAAAAGCTGCTTCTACGAGGTTGTCAAGTGTTTTCGATCGACGATTCCATTCTTGGGTGGTTGGTTTGGCCCTTGTTCCTGTAACTCGAATACTAGCCCGGTATATCCCATTTTAATTTTACACCATTGTGAACCTTACGCCATTTTTACTCTCTGATCGAGGTTCTCGGCATTGAAAAATTTTCGTAAACTAAATCACACGTGTATATGTTGACATTTAAGTGATATACAGTCAAGAAAATCAAGGGCAATGGTGATATATATGCGGATTAGACACCAAAAAAAAACACTCAACAAATGGCTACAATTTAAGGAATGTGTTTAGTCACTGCATCAGATTCCTAATTAATGGAGAAAGGTCTGGTGGCAAGAAAAGCTGCTTCTAGGAGGTTGTCATGTGTTTTCGCTCGACGATTCCATTCTTGGGTGGTTGGTTTGGCCCTTGTTCCTGTAACTCGAATCCTACCCCGGTATATCCCATTTTATTTTTACACCATTGTGAACCTTACGCCTTTTTTACTGTCTGATCGAGGTTCAGGGCATTGAAAAATCTCTGTAAACTAAATCACACGTGTATATGTTGACATTTAAGAGATATACAGTCAAGAAAATCAAGGGCAATGGTGATATATATGCGGATTAGACACCAAAAAAAAACACTCAGCAAATGGTTACAATTTAAGGAATGTGTTTAGTGACGGCATCAGATTCCTAATTGACTGAGAAAGGTCTGGTGGCAAGAAAAGCTGCTTCTAGGAGGTTGTCAAGTGTTTTCGCTTGACGATTCCATTCTTGGGTGGTTGGTTTGGCCCTAGTTCCTGTAACTCAAATCCTAGCCCGATATATCGTATTTTAATTTTACACCATTGTGAACCGTACACCTTTTTTACTCTCTGATTGAGGTTCTTGGCATTGAAAAATCTCCGTAAACTAAATCACACGTGTATATGTTGACATTTAAGAGATATAAAGTCAAGAAAATCAAGGGCAATGGTGATATATATGCGGATTACACACCAAAAAAAACACTCAACAAATGGCTACAATTTGAGGAATGTGTTTAGTGACGACATCAGACTCATAATTGAAGGAGAAAGGTCTGGTGGCAAGAAAAGTTGCTTCTAGGAGGTTGTCAAGTGTTTTTGCTTGACGATTCCATTCTTGGGTGGTTGGTTTGGCCCTTGTTCCTGTAACTCGAATCCTAGCCCGGTATATCCCATTTTAATTTTACACCATTGTGAACCTTAGGCCTTTTTTACTCTCTGATCTAGGTTCTCGGTATTGAAAAATCTTCGTAAACTAAATCACACGTGTATATGTTGACATTTAAGAGATATACAGTCAATAAAATCAAGGGCAATGGTGATATATATGCGGATTCGACACCAAAAAAAACACTCAACAAATGGCTACAATTTAAGGAATGTGTTTGGTGACGGCATCAGATTCCTAATTAATGGAGAAAGGTCTTGTGGCAAGAAAAGCTTCTTCTAGGAGGTTGTCAAGTGTTTTCGATCGACCATTCCATTCTTGGGTGGTTGGTTTGGCTCTTGTTCCTGTAACTCAAATCCTAGCCCGGTATATCCCATTTTAATTTTACACCATTGTGAACCTTACGCCTTTTTAACTCTCTGATCGAGGTTCTCGGCATTGAAAAATCTTCGTAAACTAAATCACACGTGTATATATTGACATTAAAGAGATATACAGTCAAGAAAATCAAGGGCAATGGTGATATATATGCGGATTAGACACCAAAAAAAAATAAACACTCAACAAATGGCTACAATTTAAGGAATGTGTTTAGTGACGGCATCAGATTCCTAATTGATGGAGAAAGGTCTGGTGGCAAGAAAAGCTGCTTCTAGGAGGTTGTCAAGTGTTTTCGCTCGACGATTCCATTCTTGGGTGGTTGGTTTGGCCCTTGTTCCTGTAACTCGAATCCTAGCCCGGTATATCCCATTTTAATTTTACACCATTGTGAACCTTATGCCTTTTTTACTCTCTAATCGAGGTTCAAGGTATTGAAAAATCTTCGTAAACTAAATCAAACGTGTATATGCTGACATTTAAGAGATATATAGTCAAGAAAATCAAGGACAATGGTGATATATATGCGGATTCGACACCAAAAAAAAAACTCCACAAATGGCTACAATTTTAGGAATATGTTTAGTGACGGCATCAGATTCCTAATTGATGGAGAAAGGTCTGGTGGAAAGAAAAGCTGCTTCTAGGAGGTTGTCAAGTGTTTTCGCTTGACGATTCCATTCTTGGGTGGTTGGTTTGGCCCTTGTTCCTGTAACTCGAATCCTATCCTGGTATATCGTATTTTAATTTTACACCATTGTGAACCTTACGCCTTTTTTACTCTCTGATCGAGGTTCTTGGCATTGAAAAATCTCCGTAAACTAAATCACACGTGTATATGTTGACATTTAAGAGATATACAGTCAAGAAAATCAAGGGCAATGGTGATATATATGCGGATTAGACACCAAAAAAAACACTCAACAAATGGCTACAATTTGAGGAATGTGTTTAGTGACGGCATCAGACTCATAATTGATGGAGAGAGGTCTGGTGGCAAGAAAAGTTGCTTCTAGGAGGTTATCAAGTGTTTTCGCTCGACGATTCCATTCTTGGGTGGTTGGTTTGGCCCTTGTTCATGTAACTCGAATCCTAACCCGGTATATC
Organism: Helianthus tuberosus; assembly: GCA_030545235.1. Lineage (NCBI taxonomy): Eukaryota > Viridiplantae > Streptophyta > Magnoliopsida > Asterales > Asteraceae > Helianthus > Helianthus tuberosus. The sequence continues at coordinate 10,969 of JARYGA010028276.1, read as the reverse complement.
CCATTTTAATTTTACACCATTGTGAACCTTACACCTTTTTAACTCTCTGATCGAGGTTCTCGGCATTGAAAAAATCTTCGTAAACTAAATCACACATGTATATGTTGACATTAAAGAGATATACAGTCAAGAAAATCAAGGGTAATGGTGATATATATGCAGATTAGACACCAAAAAAAATAAACACTCAACAAATGGCTACAATTTAAGGAATGTGTTTAGTGACGGTATCAGATTCCTAATTGATGGAGAAAGGTCTGGTGGCAAGAAAAGCTGCTTCTAGGAGGTTGTCAAGTGTTTTCGCTCGACGATTCCACTCTTGAGTGGTTGGTTTGGCCCTTGTTCCTATAACTCGAATCCTAGCCCGGTATATCCCATTTTAATTTTACACCATTGTGAACCTTATGCCTTTTTTACTCTCTAATCGAGGTTCTCGGTATTGAAAAATCTTCTTAAACTAAATCACACGTGTATATGTTGACATTTAAGAGATATACAGCCAAGAAAATCAAGGGCAATGGTGATATATATGCGGATTCGACACCAAAAAAAAACACTCAACAAATGGCTACAATTTTAGGAATGTGTTTAGTGACGGCATCAGATTCCTAATTGATGGAGAAAGGTCTAGTGGCAGGAAAAGCTGCTTCTAGGAGGTTGTCAAGTGTTTTCGCTCGACGATTCTATTCTTATGTGGTTAGTTTAGCCCTTGTTCCTGTAACTCAAATCCTAGCCCGGTATATCCCATTTTAATTTTACACCATTGTGAAACTTACGCCTTTTTTACTCTCTGATCGAGGTTCTCGGCATTGAAAAATCTTCGTAAACTAAATCACACGTGTATATGTTGACATTTAAGAGATATACAGTTAAGAAAATTAAGGGCAATGGTGATATATATACGGATTAGACACAAAAAAAAAAACACTCAACAAATGGCTACAATTTAAGGAATGTGTTTAGTGACGGCATCATATTCCTAATTGATGGAGAAAGGTCTGGTGGCAAGAAAAGCTGCTTCTAGGAGGTTGTCAAGTGTTTTCGCTCGACGATTCCATTCTTGGGTGGTTGGTTTGGCCCTTGTTCATGTAACTCAAATCCTATCCCGGTATATCCCATTTTAATTTTACACCATTGTGAACCTTACGCTTTTTTAACTCTCTGATCGAGGTTCTCGGCATTGAAAAATCTTCGTAAACTAAATCGCACGTGTATATGTTGACATTTAAGAGATATACAGTCCAGAAAATCAAGGGCAATGGCGATATATATGCGGATAAGACACAAAAAAAAAACACTCAACAAATGGCTACAATTTAAGGAATGTGTTTAGTGAAGGCATCAAATTACTAATTGATGGAAAAAGGTCTAGTGGCAAGAAAAGCTGCTTCTAGGAGGTTGTCAAGTGTTTTCGCTCAACGATTCCATTCTTGGGTGGTTGGTTTGGCCCTTGTTCCTGTAACTCGAATCCTAGCCCGGTATATCCCATTTTAATTTTACACCATTGTGAACCTTATGCCTTTTTTACTCTCTGATCGAGGTTCTCGGTATTGAAAAATCTTCGTAAACTAAATCACACGTGTATATGTTGACATTTAAGAGATATACAGTCAAGAAAATCAAGGGCAATGGTGATATATATGCGGATTCGACACCAAAAAAAAACACTCAACAAATGGCTACAATTTAAGGAATGTGTTTAGTGACGACATCAGATTCCTAATTGATGGCGAAAGGTCTGGTGGCAAGAAAAGCTGCTTCTAGGAGGTTGTCAAGTGTTTTCGATCGACGATTCCATTCTTGGGTGGTTGGTTTGGCTCTTGTTCCTGTAACTCGAATCCTAGCCCGGTATATCCCATTTTAATTTTACACCATTGTGAACCTTACGCTTTTTTAACTCTCTGATCGAGGTTCTCGGCCTTGAAAAATCTTCATAAACTAAATCACACGTGTATATGTTGACATTAAAGAGATATACAGTCAAGAAAATCAAGGGCAATGGTGATATATATGTGGATTAGACACCAAAAAAAATAAACACTCAACAAATGGCTACAATTTAAGGAATGTGTTTAGTGACGGCATCAGATTCCTAATTGATGGAGAAAGGTCTGGTGGCAAGAAAAGCTGCTTTTAGGAGGTTGTCAAGTGTTTTCGCTTGACGATTCCATTCTTGGGTGGTTGTTTGGCCCTTGTTCCTGTAACTCAAATCCTAGCCCGGTATATCCCATTTTAATTTTACACCATTGTGAACCTTATGCCTTTTTTACTCTCTAATCGAGGTTCTAGGTATTGAAAAATCTTCGTAAACTAAATCACACGTGTATACGTTGACATTTATAAGATATACAGTCAAGAAAATCAAGGGCAATGGTGATATATATGCGGATTCGACACCAAAAAAAAAACACTCAACAAATGGCTACAATTTTAGGAATGTGTTTAGTGACGGCATCAGATTCCTAATTGATGGCGAAAAGTCTGGTGGCAAGAAAAGCTGCTTCAAGGAGGTTGTCAAGTGTTTTCGATCGACGATTCCATTCTTGGGTGGTTGGTTTGGCTCTTGTTCCTGTAACTCGAATCCTAGCCCGGTATATCCCATTTTAATTTTACACCATTGTGAACCTTACGCTTTTTTAACTCTCTGATCGACGTTCTCGGCATTGAAAAATCTTCGTAAACTAAATCACACGTGTATATGTTGACATTAAAGAGATATACAGTCAAGAAAATCAAGGGCAATGGTGATATATATGCGGATTAGACACCAAAAAAAATAAACACTCAACAAATGGCTACAATTTAAGGAATGTGTTTAGTGACGGCATCAGATTCCTAATTGATGGAGAAAGGTCTGGTGGCAAGAAAAGCAGCTTTTAGGAGGTTGTCAAGTGTTTTCGCTTGACGATTCCATTCTTGGGTGGTTGGTTTGGCCCTTGTTCATGTAACTCAAATCCTAGCCCGGTATATCCCATTTTAATTTTACACCATTGTGAACCTTACGCTTTTTTAACTCTCTGATCGAGGTTCTCGGCATTGAAAAATCTTCGTAAACTAAATCGCACGTGTATATGTTATCATTTAAGAGATATACAGTCCAGAAAATCAAGGGCAATGGTGATATATATGCGGATAAGACACAAAAAAAAACACTCAACAAATGGCTACAATTTAAGGAATGTGTTTAGTGAAGGCATCAAATTACTAATTGATGGAGAAAGGTCTGGTGGCAAGAAAAGCTGCTTCTAGGAGGTTGTCAAGTGTTTTCGCTCAACGATTCCATTCTTGGGTGGTTGGTTTGGCCCTTGTTCCTGTAACTCGAATCCTAGCCCGGTATATCCCATTTGAATTTTACACCATTGTGAACCTTATGCCTTTTTTACTCTCTGATCGAGGTTCTCGGTATTGAAAAATCTTCGTAAACTAAATCACACGTGTATATGTTGACATTTAAGAGATATACAGTCAAGAAAATCAAGGGCAATGGTGATATATATGCGGATTCGACACCAAAAAAAAACACTCAACAAATGGCTACAATTTAAGGAATGTGTTTAGTGACGACATCAGATTCCTAATTGATGGCGAAAGGTCTGGTGGCAAGAAAAGCTACTTCTAGGAGGTTGTCAAGTGTTTTCGATCGACGATTCCATTCTTGGGTGGTTGGTTTGGCTCTTGTTCCTGTAACTCGAATCCTAGCCCGGTATATCCCATTTTAATTTTACACCATTGTGAACCTTACGCTTTTTTAACTCTCTGATCGAGGTTCTCGGCATTGAAAAATCTTCGTAAACTAAATCACACGTGTATATGTTGACATTAAAGAGATATACAGTCAAGAAAATCAAGGGCAATGGTGATATATATGTGGATTAGACACCAAAAAAAATAAACACTCAACAAATGGCTACAATTTAAGGAATGTGTTTAGTGACGGCATCAGATTCCTAATTGATGGAGAAAGGTCTGGTGGCAAGAAAAGCTGCTTTTAGGAGGTTGTCAAGTGTTTTCGCTTGACGATTCCATTCTTGGGTGGTTGTTTGGCCCTTGTTCCTGTAACTCAAATCCTAGCCCGGTATATCCCATTTTAATTTTACACCATTGTGAACCTTATGCCTTTTTTACTCTCTAATCGAGGTTCTAGGTATTGAAAAATCTTCGTAAACTAAATCACACGTGTATACGTTAACATTTAGAAGATATACAGTCAAGAAAATCAAGGGCAATGGTGATATATATGCGGATTCGACACCAAAAAAAAAACACTCAACAAATGGCTACAATTTTAGGAATGTGTTTAATGACGGCATCAGATTCCTAATTGATGGCGAAAAGTCTGGTGGCAAGAAAAGCTGCTTCTAGGAGGTTGTCAAGTGTTTTCGATCGACGATTCCATTCTTGGGTGGTTGGTTTGGCTCTTGTTCCTGTAACTCGAATCCTAGCCCGGTATATCCCATTTTAATTTTACACCATTGTGAACCTTACGCTTTTTTAACTCTTTGATCGAGGTTCTCGGCATTGAAAAATCTTCGTAAACTAAATCGCACGTGTATATGTTATCATTTAAGAGATATACAGTCCAGAAAATCAAGGGCAATGGTGATATATATGCGGATAAGACACAAAAAAAAAAACACTCAACAAATGGCTACAATTTAAGGAATGTGTTTAGTGAAGGCATCAAATTACTAATTGATGGAGAAAGGTCTGGTGGCAAGAAAAGCTGCTTCTAGGAGGTTGTCAAGTGTTTTCGCTCAACGATTCCATTCTTGGGTGGTTGGTTTGGCCCTTGTTCCTGTAACTCGAATCCTAGCCCGGTATATCCCATTTGAATTTTACACCATTGTGAACCTTATGCCTTTTTTACTCTCTGATCGAGGTTCTCGGTATTGAAAAATCTTCGTAAACTAAATCACACGTGTATATGTTGACATTTAAGAGATATACAGTCAAGAAAATCAAGGGCAATGGTGATATATATGCGGATTCGACACCAAAAAAAAACACTCAACAAATGGCTACAATTTAAGGAATGTGTTTAGTGACGACATCAGATTCCTAATTGATGGCGAAAGGTCTGGTGGCAAGAAAAGCTGCTTCTAGGAGGTTGTCAAGTGTTTTCGATCGACGATTCCATTCTTGGGTGGTTGGTTTGGCTCTTGTTCCTGTAACTCGAATCCTAGCCCGGTATATCCCATTTTAATTTTACACCATTGTGAACCTTACGCTTTTTTAACTCTCTGATCGAGGTTCTCGGCATTGAAAAATCTTCGTAAACTAAATCACACGTGTATATGTTGACATTAAAGAGATATACAGTCAAGAAAATCAAGGGCAATGGTGATATATATGTGGATTAGACACCAAAAAAAATAAACACTCAACAAATGGCTACAATTTAAGGAATGTGTTTAGTGACGGCATCAGATTCCTAATTGATGGAGAAAGGTCTGGTGGCAAGAAAAGCTGCTTTTAGGAGGTTGTCAAGTGTTTTCGCTTGACAATTCCATTCTTGGGTGGTTGTTTGGCCCTTGTTCCTGTAACTCAAATCCTAGCCCGGTATATCCCATTTTAATTTTACACCATTGTGAACCTTATGCCTTTTTTACTCTCTAATCGAGGTTCTAGGTATTGAAAAATCTTCGTAAACTAAATCACACGTGTATACGTTAACATTTAGAAGATATACAGTCAAGAAAATCAAGGGCAATGGTGATATATATGCGGATTCGACACCAAAAAAAAAACACTCAACAAATGGCTACAATTTTAGGAATGTGTTTAATGACGGCATCAGATTCCTAATTGATGGCGAAAAGTCTGGTGGCAAGAAAAGCTGCTTCTAGGAGGTTGTCAAGTGTTTTCGATCGACGATTCCATTCTTGGGTGGTTGGTTTGGCTCTTGTTCCTGTAACTCGAATCCTAGCCCGGTATATCCCATTTTAATTTTACACCATTGTGAACCTTACGCTTTTTTAACTCTTTGATCGAGGTTCTCGGCATTGAAAAATCTTCGTAAACTAAATCGCACGTGTATATGTTATCATTTAAGAGATATACAGTCCAGAAAATCAAGGGCAATGGTCATATATATGCGGATAAGACACAAAAAAAAAAAAAACTCAACAAATGGCTACAATTTAAGGAATGTGTTTAGTGAAGGCATCAAATTACTAATTGATGGAGAAAGGTCTGGTGGCAAGAAAAGCTGCTTCTAGGAGGTTGTCAAGTGTTTTCGCTCAACGATTCCATTCTTGGGTGGTTGGTTTGGCCCTTGTTCTTGTAACTCGAATCCTAGCCCGGTATATCCCATTTGAATTTTACACCATTGTGAACCTTATGCCTTTTTTACTCTCTGATCGAGGTTCTCGGTATTGAAAAATCTTCGTAAACTAAATCACACGTGTATATGTTGACATTTAAGAGATATACAGTCAAGAAAATCAAGGGCAATGGTGATATATATGCGGATTCGACACCAAAAAAAAACACTCAACAAATGGCTACAATTTAAGGAATGTGTTTAGTGACGACATCAGATTCCTAATTGATGGCGAAAGGTCTGGTGGCAAGAAAAGCTGCTTCTAGGAGGTTGTCAAGTGTTTTCGATCGACGATTCCATTCTTGGGTGGTTGGTTTGGCTCTTGTTCCTGTAACTCGAATCCTAGCCCGGTATATCCCATTTTAATTTTACACCATTGTGAACCTTACGCTTTTTTAACTCTCTGATCGAGGTTCTCGGCATTGAAAAATCTTCGTAAACTAAATCACACGTGTATATGTTGACATTAAAGAGATATACAGTCAAGAAAATCAAGGGCAATGGTGATATATATGTGGATTAGACACCAAAAAAAATAAACACTCAACAAATGGCTACAATTTAAGGAATGTGTTTAGTGACGGCATCAGATTCCTAATTGATGGAGAAAGGTCTGGTGGCAAGAAAAGCTGCTTTTAGGAGGTTGTCAAGTGTTTTCGCTTGACGATTCCATTCTTGGGTGGTTGTTTGGCCCTTGTTCCTGTAACTCAAATCCTAGCCCGGTATATCCCATTTTAATTTTACACCATTGTGAACCTTATGCCTTTTTTACTCTCTAATCGAGGTTCTAGGTATTGAAAAATCTTCGTAAACTAAATCACACGTGTATACGTTAACATTTAGAAGATATACAGTCAAGAAAATCAAGGGCAATGGTGATATATATGCGGATTCGACACCAAAAAAAAACACTCAACAAATGGCTACAATTTTAGGAATGTGTTTAATGACGGCATCAGATTCCTAATTGATGGCGAAAAGTCTGGTGGCAAGAAAAGCTGCTTCTAGGAGGTTGTCAAGTGTTTTCGATCGACGATTCCATTCTTGGGTGGTTGGTTTGGCTCTTGTTCCTGTAACTCGAATCCTAGCCCGGTATATCCCATTTTAATTTTACACCATTGTGAACCTTACGCTTTTTTAACTCTTTGATCGACGTTCTCGGCATTGAAAAATCTTCGTAAACTAAATCACACGTGTATATGTTGACATTAAAGAGATATACAGTCAAGAAAATCAAGGGCAATGGTGATATATATGCGGATTAGACACCAAAAAAAATAAACACTCAACAAATGGCTACAATTTAAGGAATGTGTTTAGTGACGGCATCAGATTCCTAATTGATGGAGAAAGGTCTGGTGGCAAGAAAAGCTGCTTTTAGGAGGTTGTCAAGTGTTTTCGCTTGACGATTCCATTCTTGGGTGGTTGGTTTGGCCCTTGTTCATGTAACTCAAATCCTAGCCCGGTATATCCCATTTTAATTTTACGCCATTGTGAACCTTACGCTTTTTTAACTCTCTGATCGAGGTTCTCGGCATTGAAAAATCTTCGTAAACTAAATCGCACGTGTATATGTTGACATTTAAGAGATATACAGTCCAGAAAATCAAGGGCAATGGTGATATATATGCGGATAAGACACAAAAAAAAACACTCAACAAATGGCTACAATTTAAGGAATGTGTTTAGTGAAGGCATCAAATTACTAATTGATGGAGAAAGGTCTGGTGGCAAGAAAAGCTGCTTCTAGGAGGTTGTCAAGTGTTTTCGCTCAACGATTCCATTCTTGGGTGGTTGGTTTGGCCCTTGTTCCTGTAACTCGAATCCTAGCCCGGTATATCCCATTTGAATTTTACACCATTGTGAACCTTATGCCTTTTTTACTCTCTGATCGAGGTTCTCGGTATTGAAAAATCTTCGTAAACTAAATCACACGTGTATATGTTGACATTTAAGAGATATACAGTCAAGAAAATCAAGGGCAATGGTGATATATATGCGGATTCGACACCAAAAAAAAACACTAAACAAATGGCTACAATTTAAGGAATGTGTTTAGTGACGACATCAGATTCCTAATTGATGGCGAAAGGTCTGGTGGCAAGAAAAGCTGCTTCTAGGAGGTTGTCAAGTGTTTTCGATCGACGATTCCATTCTTGGGTGGTTGGTTTGGCTCTTGTTCCTGTAACTCGAATCCTAGCACGGTATATCCCATTTTAATTTTACACCATTGTGAACCTTACGCTTTTTTAACTCTCTGATCGAGGTTCTCGGCATTGAAAAATCTTTGTAAACTAAATCACACGTGTATATGTTGACATTAAAGAGATATACAGTCAAGAAAATCAAGGGCAATGGTGATATATATGCGGATTAGACACCAAAAAAATAAACACTCAACAAATGGCTACAATTTAAGGAATGTGTTTAGTGACGGCATCAGATTCCTAATTGATGGAGAAAGGTCTGGTGGCAAGAAAAGCTGCTTTTAGGAGGTTGTCAAGTGTTTTCGCTTGACGATTCCATTCTTGGGTGGTTGTTTGGCCCTTGTTCCTGTAACTCAAATCCTAGCCCGGTATATCCCATTTTAATTTTACACCATTGTGAACCTTATGCCTTTTTTACTCTCTAATCGAGGTTCTAGGTATTGAAAAATCTTCGTAAACTAAATCACACGTGTATATGTTGACATTTAAGAGATATACAGTCAAGAAAATCAAGGGCAATGGTGATATATATGCGGATTCGACACCAAAAAAAAACACTCAACAAATGGCTACAATTTTAGGAATGTGTTTAGTGACAGCATCAGATTCCTAATTGATGGCGAAAGGTCTGGTGGCAAGAAAAGCTGCTTCTAGGAGGTTGTCAAGTGTTTTCGATCGATGATTCCATTCTTGGGTGGTTGTTTTGGCTCTTGTTCCTGTAACTCGAATCCTAGCCCGGTATATCCCATTTTAATTTTACACTATTGTGAACCTTACGCTTTTTTAACTCTCTGATCGACGTTCTCGGCATTGAAAAATCTTCGTAAACTAAATCACACGTGTATATGTTGACATTAAAGAGATATACAGTCAAGAAAATCAAGGGCAATGGTGATATATATGCGGATTAGACACCAAAAAAAATAAACACTCAACAAATGGCTACAATTTAAGGAATGTGTTTAGTGACGGCATCAGATTCCTAATTGATGGAGAAAGGTCTGGTGGCAAGAAAAGCTGCTTTTAGGAGGTTGTCAAGTGTTTTCGCTTGACGATTCCATTCTTGGGTGGTTGGTTTGGCCCTTGTTCATGTAACTCAAATCCTAGCCCGGTATATCCCATTTTAATTTTACACCATTGTGAACCTTACGCTTTTTAACTCTCTGATCGAGGTTCTCGGCATTGAAAAATCTTCGTAAACTAAATCGCACGTGTATATGTTGACATTTAAGAGATATACAGTCCAGAAAATCAAGGGCAATGGTGATATATATGCGGATAAGACACAAAAAAAAACACTCAACAAATGGCTACAATTTAAGGAATGTGTTTAGTGAAGGCATCAAATTACTAATTGATGGAGAAAGGTCTGGTGGCAAGAAAAGCTGCTTCTAGGAGGTTGTCAAGTGTTTTCGCTCAACGATTCCATTCTTGGGTGGTTGGTTTGGCCCTTGTTCCTGTAACTCGAATCCTAGCCCGGTATATCCCATTTGAATTTTACACCATTGTGAACCTTACGCCTTTTTTACTCTCTGATCGAGGTTCTCGGTATTGAAAAATCTTCGTAAACTAAATCACACGTGTATATGTTGACATTTAAGAGATATACAGTCAAGAAAATCAAGGGCAATGGTGATATATATGCGGATTCGACACCAAAAAAAAACACTCAACAAATGGCTACCATTTAAGGAATGTGTTTAGTGACGACATCAGATTCCTAATTGATGGCGAAAGGTCTGGTGGCAAGAAAAGCTGCTTCTAGGAGGTTGTCAAGTGTTTTCGATCGACGATTCCATTCTTGGGTGGTTGGTTTGGCTCTTGTTCCTGTAACTCGAATCCTAGCACGGTATATCCCATTTTAATTTTACACCATTGTGAACCTTACGCTTTTTTAACTCTCTGATCGAGGTTCTCGGTATTGAAAAATCTTTGTAAACTAAATCACACGTGTATATGTTGACATTAAAGAGATATACAGTCAAGAAAATCAAGGGCAATGGTGATATATATGCGGATTAGACACCAAAAAAAATAAACACTTAACAAATGGCTACAATTTAAGGAATGTGTTTAGTGACGGCATCAGATTCCTAATTGATGGAGAATGGTCTGGTGGCAAGAAAAGCTGCTTTTAGGAGGTTATCAAGTGTTTTCGCTTGACGATTCCATTCTTGGGTGGTTGTTTGGCCCTTGTTCCTGTAACTCAAATCCTAGCCCGGTATATCCCATTTTAATTTTACACCATTGTGAACCTTATGCCTTTTTTACTCTCTAATCGAGGTTCTAGGTATTGAAAAATCTTCGTAAACTAAATCACACGTGTATATGTTGACATTTAAGAGATATACAGTCAAGAAAATCAAGGGCAATGGTGATATATATGCGGATTCGACACCAAAAAAAAAACACTCAACAAATGGCTACAATTTTAGGAATG
>JARYGA010028275.1:0-128031 GCA_030545235.1 Helianthus tuberosus | reverse complement strand
TAATTTAATTGTATTATGTGGAGTAAGTGTTGTTAATTGCTAAAATCGATGTGTGTTAATCGCTATCTAATCGACTTACAACTGTGGATTATAGGAAGTAACAATGCGATAAAGTTAACTAATCGATAATCAAGCTATGCTACTCGACATCGAATCGTGATACGAACCGCAACTCGACTTAATCTGGTTATTATACGTGTGTGTGTGCCTTATGTGTTACTTGTGCGTGTTATATATATATATATATATATATATATATATATATATATATAGGGAGGGGCTCATGCGAGAACCACCCTTATTGTGAGAACCTTGAGAACCAATGTGAACACAACCTAAAATAGCTAAAAAAACCTAAAAAAACTTAACCCCCACCCCCCCCCCCCAAAAACCTAAACCCCCCCCCCCCCAAGCTAAAAAAAACCTAAAAAAACCTAAAAAAAACCCAACCCCACCCCCCCCCCCCCCCCCAAAAACCTAAACCCCCCCCCCAAGCTAAAATGCTAAAAACTAAACCCCCAAAAAACCTAAAAAAATCTAAAAAAAATCTAAAAAAATAAAAAAAAAATCCAAAATTTTTTTTTTGATTTTTTTAATATTTTTTAGGTTAAAATCGCTACTTTTCGAAGCAAAAAAAAAAATTTTTTTTTTTTTGGTTCGAAAAGTAGCGATTTTAACCTAAAAAATATTAAAAAAATCAAAAAAAAAAAAATTTGTGTGATTTTTAGCTATTTTTAGGCATTTTTGGTGTGTTCACATTGGTTCTCGCGGTTCTCACAATAAGAGGTGGTTCTCGCATGATCTTCTCCCTATATATATATATATATATATATATATATGTTGTGGAAATCAATCGAACTCAATCGAAACTCGAAACGTAATCGAACTCGAATCGAAAATCGAACTATGATAATTAGTGGTTAGGACTGAAAGTAATTTGACTAGGAAACCCTATCGTGACGAGCCACTCGCAATCGAAATCGAAACATCAAAAATCATCGTGTCAAACAATCGAACCAAGTGCCATCCGGCCGGATAGCCATCCGACCGGATAGCCCCTTGTCCGCAGATCAGACGCCATCCGACCAGGATGTCATCCGATCGGATAAGCCATCCGAGAGGTGTGTCATCCAATCGGATAACCCTTTCCTCTTTTGGAATCCTATAAATACCCCTGTCATTGTCATTCTTTCTACTTTTGGAAACCCTCTGTTCGAACAACTCGTGCTCCCCACCTTTTCTTCGATTTCTCTCAATCCAGGTAAGATCTCGCCCTAAAACTTGTATGTTCTTGATCTACACACACTCCTACACCTTTCTATCTTTTAAATCTTAACTTTTAACCATGAAATCACTAGATTTCGGGTGTTCTAGGGTGACGTCATCATGTGTTCTTCAAGAACTTCATGTTTTGACTACAATCCACCAAGAACAACTGATATCTAACCGATTTCCACGCAAACATACAAAGATCTGTGAAGATCTCGACACAAGAATGGTGAAAAAGGATTGAAAGATGGTTTCTAACTTTCTTTCAACTCTTTTACACTCATTACACTCAAAACCGATAGAATCGGACCCGGTTCTAGTCCCCTGCTCATCCATAGTGTTGTACTAGTCCAAGGTCTGGATTCTACTCACGAGACCATCGATTTCGGGTTAAACAAGAACAACCGCCCTGAGCCGATAACCGGCCGAACTAGGATGATTCCTGATCGGTCTGGTCACTTGGGTCGAAACGGAGTTCTATTGGTTAACACGTTGTCACAACGTCTCGATAAAACGACAAACGACCAAAAACCACCAAGTGTAAGACAAACGGAACAGCTGGAGCGGAATGCTATCCGATCGGACTGTTGTCCGAACGGATAGGTTATCCGAACGGATTGTCATCCGAACGGATCACACTTTGGGACCCACACTTGAACAACATTATCTGAAGTTTTAGTATCGAACGAAATGCAATCCGATCGGACGACCATCTGACTGGGTTACTCTTCGGATCATGAGATACTAAGACTTTAAAGACTTAAACAATTTTCAACATGTTCAATAACAAGGTTGCCATCCGATCGGATTGCCATCCGATCGGATTGCCATCCGATCGAATGACGCTTCTGTTGTGAACTTGCCTTCAGTAAGTAACCTCATCACTAAGTCGTCGTCCGACTGGACCACTGTACGACCGGATGACCATCCGAACGGATTGTCATCCGCACGACCAGTCATCCGATCGACCGACTTGATGGATAGAGATACTTTTGTGTTTTCAAAATACTACAACGGAAACTTCAAAAGTCAAACCATCGTACACAAACACATTCTTCTTATAGGAAGAAACAATCCACTCGAATCGTCATCCGACCGGACAACTGTCCGACCGGATGACCATCCGAACGGATTGTTATCCGCACGAATTACCATCCGATCAGATTACCATCCGATCGAACCACCATCCGACCCTTTTACACTTTGCACCATTTGACGCGTAAAACGTCACTTATCGTTATGCTATCGAATCTATTCAGGCTAACCCTACTCACTAAGCGCTCCCTTCAATCCATTAATCGCTGTGAGTATACTCGATCCCTTTTTGCTTTACGCACTTTTGGGTGTTACATACGTTACGAATATCCAAACTACAAAAATCACACTACTCAACACTATTTGAACGCTAACCATTAATGCATGTTATACGTGTCTTATGAATGCTTGTTTGTTATGTTTACACATGGAATGTTGTCTACCTACCTTAGCAACGATAGTACTATAGTTTGGACTCAACACCCGTTCACACGGGGGGTTGTTAAGGACCATTACTTACATGGATTACGGTGGTAATCATGTATTGCGAACTGCCTCGGGCAGTCAACCCGCAGTCATTGGTATCGATGGATCTATGTCGATAACTAACGTGCTTCAATTCACTATGTGTACGTGCTGGTTATGCGTAAATGAATTCGAACTCTATATGCTATTATCAAACTTGTATGCTCACCTTTGTTGGACCGTGTGCGTGACCCTAAACAGCCAGTAAAGGCAGTTCATCATCATTTACTAAGGCGGAATCAAAGTAAACAATGTCACACAGCTTGTTTCCTTTTCAATTCTTCTCTATTACTGATTTCCGAGTCTTTACAATGATTTCTGATGAAATTCTGGCAGCACCTTGACTCACATACACAATCAGGTTTTTTTCAAATGACAACACACAACAGCTATTTATAAGCTATGGGGTTTCGCTTGAAGATGTCACAGGATGCTTTCAAGCGAACTTACATCAATTGATTTCGCTTGAACTGCATCTTGTTACTTTCAAGCGAAATGCCATACTAACACATATATAAACCCTAATTTCGACCCTGTTGTGTGCTCGTTCATCCTATCTAGACCTAAGACTCGATTAAGACGAAGTTAACAGACACTAGATGCACCAACAGACTCCCCCTTGAATGTTGACAAAGTCTTCGGCGTCGAGTCTTTAGCCTTAGTCTTTCTCCAAATTTTCTTCACATTGTAAAAGCTCCCTTCAATCTTTATCTTCAAACTTTAATCTTCAATCTCCCCTTTGATTGTTGATCCAGAATTCTGACTCCCCCTTTCACAGACTCCCCCTCTCGATCAGCTAGGGCTCAAATTCTGGTTCAAACTTCAACATTTTGATGCCATGGGGAACTTGATTCCTGTATAATCTCTACCCAAATATAATATATATGATAATAATAATTTCAATTTAAAATTTACCATTAAACTTTCAGTGTTAAAAAAATCCACTTAAGTATTCAGATCCAAGTTAATGACCCTGATTACTCAATTTATCTACCAAGTCCAACTTAATGACCTTGGTTGATCAGAGATAAATCACACTGACATTCAGTTCAATTAGATTTTCTGAAAATTTACAAGTTTCAAATTAATGAACTTGCTTTGATATTTCATCTTCTCAAACTTATCATGTTTCAGCTCATAACTCATCTTCCAGTCCAGAAACTTCCTGCATCTGCTTCAATTCAAATCTGAAGATCAACTCTCCACTTTGGTTTGTCAGAAAATAAAGCAGAAGTGTAAAATCTTTTTGGATTTAGAATAAAATTTCTAAACTAGAAATGAAATACAGAACTAAAATGCAGTAAATGTAAACTATTTACAAACATATTTTTGGTTAAGCGTGTTAGGGAATCATATCAGCTATTCGACAAGTCATAAGTACCGTTAAGCTTCAATTACATACTCAGAATTAAACAATTCGCTTAGATTGTCGATATACTGATCCACTTTAAATTTCCACACACAATTCAATCTGTCCAGGATACGGATTTAGTGTTTTAGAGACTTAAACTTATACGTGTGTCCCACCTCTTGAATATACTCCCGTATCCAGATCCCAATATTTAGTCTTACAGGTGAGTATACCACAGATGATATCTGTAAGGGAATAAATTATGATCGAAACCGTGAGAGCTCAGGTCAGAACTACCATTCAGCAGAGAGATCACGAATCGAATTGGGTATGTCCCCTTTAGAGGATCTTTTGTTACAACAGCATTGATTAGCAATTTTATTGTCTTCATCATTTATGCTGAGGGTGATGCTATGTTTCAAGCATTGCAGAAAGTATTATTCGAGGACTAGGTCAGAACTTCCATTCAGCAGAAGTCCCGGAATAATACCCCAGATATCACTGAATATAAAGACCTAGTATATCAGAAAGAGGAATCTTTCAAACAAGATTTCAGGGGTTACCTATATATCCAAGTAGTGTTCCCCACGAAATAAGTAAGTAAAGATTTAAGTTTATATCCCGAACAAACCTACTAAATGTGTAAAAACCTATCGGCACATCATCAGCGAGACTGTTTAACGCATTTAAAACCTTCCATTTCTTTAGCATACTGTAACTGTTAAGCTGATGTACTATCATTTTCCCTTTTTACACAAGCTCTTTTCTAGTTTTATATTGTTTTTGTATTTTGAAAATATCCCATGTTTTTGTATTTTTGTCATTTTTTTAATGTTTTTGTATTTTTTAATGTTTTTGTATTTTCTGAAAATATTACCCTATACCTCCCCCTAAAACCAAAACAAGTAAAAAATCGACAAACCATTGCAGATTGCTTCTCAACATCATCTACAATGTCTCCTTCATCAACGCCAATAATCTCCTCCAACACCGATAAAAGCTTCATACCATTCAGTTTTAGCAAATATTGAAAACGAGTTTTATCAAATGCTTTGGTATGTAAATCAGCTTTTTGTTCGTCAGTGTGGATTTTCTCAATTCGTATCAACTTCTTCTCGAAACAATCTCGAATGAAGTGATGACGAATTTCAATGTGTTTGGTTTTAGCGTGATGAACTGGATTTTTAGTAATGTTAATTGCTGCCTCATTATCAACAAAGATAGGGGTGTTTAGAAATTGCAAACCATAGTCGCGCATCTGTTGCTAGATCCACAAGATTTGTGAGCAGCAGTTGCTAGCTGTCACGGCCCCCGACCCGGTTTAACCCGTTTCAGGAGCCGCGGGACAGAAAATCCCGTGGTATTTATTTAATTGGGTTTAACAGCGGAAGTTTATCATCAGGATTTTTTAAAGCTAAATTTTCCCGATTATTTTATTTCGAAATCTCGGGATAATACCCCGATAATTTACAATCATATGATTTCACTGAGAAATCTTTAGGTTACATAACATGATTTCTTTATTTTATAATGAGCCACTTTCTTAAGCTTGCAGTGCTTCACGACACTTTTCCTGAATCACAACAGATCACCTGAAACATGTTTGAAAAAGGATTTTGTCAGCGGGAAATACTGGTGAATCATTCTATTTATTAAAACGACACATTTGTTATAATTTACAGTATTAAGAGAGATTACAATGTTTCTGATATCAACCAACTACCCACAGTATTTGTCACTCGACCGGATCTGTGACTATGGTCATATCCCCCATTGGCTGCCCCAATGATGACGATTATAAAGTAATGTATACAAAACCCTACATACTGGCTGTAATTTGGTGATTACATATACTTAATCACTGTAATTATAACCTTGAATATAAACATGATTTTGAAAGTAATTTGATAAAAAGAGAATGACTCACATTGTAGATTTAACACGGATAGAGTCTAGTCTACTGATTAGCCTTGTTAACCTATTTTAAATAACAATGCACACAAAACTAGGTTAGTAATCAATACAACATTTACGATAACTCACGAGATCAACCCTCACAACGAATGACAAAGTGCGATACTTAAACATCCATCGATTTAACAAAGAATGACAAAGCATAACCCTAATGTGGGCAGCACTTAAACATCCATTGGATAGTTTAATCGATCGGACATTGAATCGTAGCAGCGATCGAGTTATTACCCGGTTTTGTGGCAACGATTTGTGATCTGTGTGTGTTTTAGTAAACAGAACGTAATTCAGTGTATATAACGAATTTCTTCGTCGTTTCAACTCCAGAATGCAAGTCCCAAAGTCCACTATTTATAGCCAAATTTTGACCCCCCTCGCGTGACGCGAGGGGTACCCTTGTGGGCTTCGCGTGACGCGAAGGGTCACCTATTTCCATAGGGTAGCCACGTCCTTGACTAGCCTTGCTGACTTGATGGTTTCTTAAAATTCGTTTTTGACAGCAAGTTATTTAGATAATCGTAACTAGGGTTTTACCCCCACTGAGTTTTAGGGGCCCTGATCCTGATTCTGATTATTCTGAAAATTTTAGGGTTTGTGCAGAATCACTTGGGTGTCTCAATTAGGGTTTCCTATTGGATAAAATAATAAAATAAATAATAGTTTTGATGAGAGTTGTTACATTCTCCCCACCTTAATAAAAATCTCGTCCTCGAGATTTACTGGAATAATTGAGGATACTTCCGTTTCATTTCAGATTCCAGTTCCCAGGTGTATTCAGCTCCTCTCTTTGAATCCCACTTGACTTTAACTAGCACTAGTCGTTTGTGCTTGAGAAATTTCACCTTTCGATCTTCTATCTGAAGAGGTGTCTCAACAAATTTTAACTTTTTGTTTACCTCTATGTCTTGAAGAGGTACTACCAGAGACTCGTCTGATAGACATTTCTTGAGATTGGATACATGAAATACATCATGTACTCCAGATAACTCTTCTGGTAATTGTAAACGATAAGCAACTGGTCCTATACGTTGGATTACTGGAAATGGTCCTACGTATCTTGGACTTAGCTTTCCTTTCTTACCGAATCGAACTACTCCTTTCCAAGGAGAAACTTTCAAAAGTACTTTATCTCCGACTTGAAATTCTAGTGGCTTGCATCGATTATCGGCATAACTCTTTTGACGATCTCGAGCCGTCTTCAGTCTTTCCTTGATTTGTGTGATCTTATCAGTCGTCTCTTGCACAATCTCGGGACCTGATAATTGACTTTCTCCTATTTCTGCCCAACAAACTGGAGTTCTACACTTCCTTCCATACAGTGCTTCAAATGGGGCAGTTTCAATACTTGAATGATAACTATTGTTATAGGAGAATTCAATTAAAGGTAAGTGATCATCCCAGTTTCTACCAAAATCTATCACACATGCTCGGAGCATGTCTTCTAGAGTTTGGATTGTCCTTTCACTTTGTCCGTCTATCTGAGGATGATATGCAGTGCTTAGATTTAATCGAGTTCCCATTGCCTCTTGAAAACTTTTCCAGAAATGAGAAGTGAAACGACTATCCCTATCTGATACAATGGAGAGTGGAACTCCATGTAGAGATACGACTTCATCTACATACAACTTTGCCAATCTTTCCATGCTAAAGGTTTCTTTCATTGGTAGAAAGTGAGCAGATTTGGTTAATCGATCCACAATTACCCAAATCGCATCATTACCTTTTCTTGTTTTGGGCAACTTAGTAACAAAATCCATTGTTATGAGTTCCCATTTCCATACTGGCATTTCTAATTGTTGTAGTAAACCTGAAGGTTTCTGATGTTCTGCCTTAACTTGTGAACAAGTAAGACACTTAGAAACATATTTAGCTATATCCTTTTTCATGCCTATCCACCAGAAATTATTTCTTAAATCTTGGTACATCTTATTATTTCCAGGGTGTATGGTATACCTAGATTTATGAGCTTCTTCTAGAATCTTATTTCTTAATTCTCCCTGATTAGGTACCCATATTCTGCTTTTGTGGAATCTCCAAATTCCATCAGCTCCTTGCTCTAATTCTTTTATTCGTCCTTTCATTCCTTCAGCATCATCCTTGATTGCTGTTTCTTGAATATGCTTCAGTTGTTCCATTAAATCTAACTGTAGATTTAATCTAAGAGCACGGACCCGTCGTTGTTTCTCATGGTATTTACGACTTAAAGCATCTGCAACTACATTTGCCTTTCCTTCATGATATTGAATATCACAGTCGTAATCACTTAGGATTTCCATCCACCTTCTTTGCCTCATATTTAACTCTTTTTTCCCAAATATATATCTTAAATTTTTATGATCTGTATAGACAGTAAACTTACTTCCATACAGATAATGTCTCCAGATCTTAAGGGCAAAAATTACGGCTCCTAATTCTAAGTCATGAGTCGTATAGTTCTCTTCATGCTTTTTCAATTGCCGTGAGGCATAAGCAATTACCTTCTTGCGTTGCATTAGCACACATCCAAATCCTAGTTTTGAAGCATCACAATATACTTCAAAATCTTCAGTTCCTTCTGGTAAGGCTAAGATTGGAGCATTTGTTAATTTCTGCTTCAAGATTCTAAAGGCTTCTTCTTGTTTAGGTCCCCATTCAAACTTAATGGCTTTACAGGTTAGCTTAGTTAATGGTACAGCTATCTTGGAAAAATCCTTAATGAATCGTCTATAATATCTAGCTAAACCTATAAAACTTCTAATTTCCATTGCAGTTTGCGGAACCCTCCATTTGGTAATGGCCTCTATCTTAGCAGGATCTACATGAATACCTTCATGATTTACCATGTGACCTAAAAATTGCACCTCTTGCAGCCAGAATTCACACTTCAAAAATTTGGCGTAAAGCTTTTCTTTTCTTAACAAAGTTAAGAGTGTATGCAGATGTTGACAGTGTTCATACTGACTTTTGGAATAAATAAGTATATCGTCTATAAAAACAATTACAAATTTATCCAAATACGGTTTACAGATTCTATTCATCATGTCCATGAATGCAGCAGGAGCATTCGTTAACCCAAAGGGTATGACTGTAAACTCGTAATGGCCATACCTAGTCCTGAAAGCAGTTTTAGGTATGTCTTCCTCTTGTACTTTCAATTGATGATATCCGGAACGTAAGTCAATCTTAGAGAAATATCTAGCTCCTTGGAGTTGATCGAATAGATCATCAATCCTAGGTAACGGGTATCGATTCTTAATTGTAACCTTATTCAATTCTCTATAACCAATACACATTCTCATCAAACCATCCTTCTTCTTTACAAACAACACTGGCGCTCCCCAAGGGGATGAGCTAGGTTGTATGAATCCTTTGCTTAGTAATTCATCTAATTGCTTTTTCAGTTCTAACATTTCGGTAGGAGCTAACCGATAAGGTGCCTTAGCTATCGGTGTAGTTCCAGGAATTAGATGAATCCTAAATTCTACTTCCTTATCTAGTGGTAATCCTGGTAACTCTTCTGGGAATATATCTGAGTATTCTGAGACTACAGGAATTTCCTTAAATTCTTTATTCTTAGTATTAATGATTACTGAAATCATATATACTATTCCTTGCTTTTGTTCATAACTAGCAGCTTTCATTACTGATATGAACTTCATGGGTTTATGCGGTTTATCTCCTGTAATCATGATTACTTCTCCAGTAGGTGTCTGAATTTCTATAGAATTTTTATCACAAATGATTTGAGCATGGTTGGCTATTAACCAATCCATTCCTAACACAACATTGAATTCAGCTAATTTCATAGGTAACAGATTTGCAGAAAATTTATGACTTGAAAGTTCTATTTCTACTTTTTGCAAAACCTGATCTATTTTAACTGAATTCCCATTTGCGGTTTCGACTGTAAAAATCTGCCTAATGCTGGTTAAAGGTAACTTAAGAGCTTGTCAGAATAAAGTATTTATAAAACTTTGGTTTGCACCAGAGTCAAATAATACTTTTGCATAAACGTTGTGAACTAGGAACGTACCAGCTATCACATCTGGAATGAGTTCTGCTTCTTGGGTGGTTAACTGGAATGCTCTGACATTCTTCTTAGTAGCTCCGTCGGTCGCCTTGGTTTTGTTATCTGCTGGTTTGACCAATTTAGGACATTCTGTTTTAAAATGCCCTTTTTCTCCACAGTTGAAGCAGGTTATGGTTTTCTTTCTGCAGTTTTCTTCATGATGTCCTATAGTTTTGCAAAAATTGCAGGTTACATTACATTTTCCATAATGTTTCTTTTTGCAATTCCTGCAGAACTGAGGAGTTGAGGATTGCCCTGTTCCTCTTTTCTTGAAGTTACTAATATTACCCACACGAAATCCTTGGGTAATTTTCTGGGCCAGTTCCTTCTTCTTGTTTTCATCTCTTGTGCGTACCAGTTCGCCAGTGAGGGTATTAGCTAATTCTACCGCATCGTCAATAGTGCGAGGTCTCGCAGCTTTAACGATATGACGGATTTCACTAATTAATCCCCAAATATAGCGAGAAATGAGTACCGGCTCTGGCGAAGCCAGTGTTGGTACCACTCTAGCATATTCGAAGAATGTCGAAGTATATCCTCGACAGTCCACATTCACCATCCGATGGTTTAGGAACTTATTTGCCATTTGATCTTTTTCATACTCGGGACAGAATTTTCTTTCTACAAGATTCTTAAATTCTTCCCATTTCATGGCATATGCCTCGATCCTTCTTTTAGCTTGTAACACAGTATTCCACCATTCTAGCACCCCTTCTTTAAAAAGATTTGACGCATACATAACTTGATCTTCCTCGGCACACTTACTTATGGTAATCACTGCCTCAGTTTTCTCTAACCAACGCAAAGCTGCAATAGCCCCTTCGTTACCTGCAAACTCAGCTGGTTTATAGGCAAGGAATTCTTTGTAAGTGCAACCAGGTGTTGCAGCTTTCATTTTCTTGAAAATTGGGGCTTGCAGATCATTATTGTTATTAACATGATTACCGCCTCCATTTATACTATTACTAAAGTTGTCGCCTTGTGTACGTTTACTAGGAATGATTGATTGAGGTTTAACAGGTTTCTGGACAGCAGCAACGATTGCTGGAATAGCATTGGCTATTCCTTGAGCTACGATATCCTCGATATCTTGCCTATTTAACAATTGCTCTTCCTGATTTTGCTCAGATTGATTTACTTTATTTACTGGTTCATTACCAATGTTTGCCATCTGATAATTAATTTAAATAATTAATATAGAATAAGAAACAATCCAATATAATTAAACGCACATAATCATGCAAACAAATACAATCAAAATTGTAAATTTTCTAAATTTTCATTTGTTTTATAGATTATATCATGCTTCTATATACAACCGTTTTATTGTTTATTTTACACATACTGATTTTATTAATATTACTGTTATTATACAAACACAGACTCATAACCCATTTCTCCTTCGTCAACTTGCATCTTTAATAACGATGTTCCCTCTCATCATATTTCCATGAAATTTGTCCTCCTATCTCTCGGATCCTATTCCTAGCATCCATCAGTTCTTCACCAAAATGGCGGAGTTCAGCCATATTCTCGTTACTCATCGGTGGATTTGGTAGAGGTTCTGGATCAAACTGAGGGAAAAACGTATAGGGACTGTTGATAAGGTTTTGGAATTGCCAATCATTAGTCCACCATTCATCCATTCCTAAAGGTTGGGTGTGGATTATTGGTTCTGGGATTGCTGGTTCCAAGTTCATTGGAATGTGGGTTTCAATAGGACGAGTAAAAACATTTTCATTGACAGGCTTAATAGTATCATAGCTTGTCAATATAAAATCTATTTCCTCCTGAAATGTCATTTCCTGAGTTTGATTAGAGCTTTCTCCAATTTCCATCTGGGTTTGTCTAGAACCTTTTCCAACCTCCATTTCTATTTGCTTAGAATATTCATCAAACTGTATTCCCATTTGCCTAGAATCTTCCCCGACTTCAATCTCCAATTCCTGCTGTCTAGAATTTTCCCCGATTTCAATTCTTTTTCCTTTTTCTAAGGGATTATTTATTTTAGGAAGTCTCTTAGCTGGCTTTCTCTTATGTACACGCCTCCCCCATACGAATCTCTTTCTTTTTTTAGGTTTTGGCTTTTCCAGAGGTGGAGCGTTGAATTCTATAGGTTGTTCCACATCAGGAAAATACCCAGTAAACTCTTTAGAAACTTCTACGTTTACAGGGTATAGGTTGAGATTCTCTAGGGCTCCAGATAACTCATTCATGCTGTTTAATATATATGTAAAAATAATAAATTAAAATTTTATAACAAATTTTACAGATAAACCTCAAATATTATTGCATATTCTGTGACTATTTTAATACAAAGGAAAATTGACAATTTAAACATACTAAATTTTATTGTAATTTTATTATTTACTAGATGATATTGCTGGCTTGTAAGTTGCTAATACGGAGTCATGGTATTCTAAAAATTAGCATTTACTGCTACAGTGGCTAGCATATAAAGATCTGCCCATTTTTCATCTAACTTGTCTTCCCATGGTGATTTACTGATTAATTCCTGGGTTTCCTGTTTAATTTTCTTTTCTCGGGATTTCTTTAATTTCTCCTGACTTTTTCTAATAATCTTACTTCTTTTATCAGGAGAAAGTGGTTCCTCGTATTGGGCTTTTCGAACAAATATTCCTTCTTCAGGAGTTTGGGAGGAACTTCCCTTCTCATTTGATGACCTATCTATTTTAAGATAGATGTTTGAAAGCTTTTGCTTACCCATACTGTAACTAACAAATAGTCAGTTAATATAACACATAATCACATAATGGTAATCAGGAAAAATTAAGTATTTCTAAATACTTAATTAGCTTAACTCAGTGGCTCTGATACCACCTTTTTCTGTCACGGCCCCCGACCCGGTTTAACCCGTTTCAGGAGCCGCAGGACAGAAAATCCCGTGGTATTTATTTAATTGAGTTTAACAGCGGAAGTTTATCATCAGGATCTTTTTAAAGCTAAATTTTCCCGATTATTTTATTTCGAAATCTCGGGATAATACCCCGATAATTTACAATCATATGATTTCACTGAGAAATCTTTAGGTTACATAACATGATTTCTTTATTTTATAATGAGCCACTTTCTTAAGCTTGCAGTGCTTCACGACACTTTTCCTGAATCACAACAGATCACCTGAAACATGTTTGAAAAAGGATTTTGTCAGCGGGAAATACTGGTGAATCATTCTATTTATTAAAACGACACATTTGTTATAATTTACAGTATTAAGAGAGATTACAATGTTTCTGATATCAACCAACTACCCACAGTATTTGTCACTCGACCGGATCTGTGACTATGGTCATATCCCCCATTGGCTGCCCCACATACTGGCTGTAATTTGGTGATTACATATACTTAATCACTGTAATTATAACCTTGAAAATAAACATGATTTTGAAAGTAATTTGATAAAAAGAGAATGACTCACATTGTAGATTTAACACGGACAGAGTCTAGTCTACTGATTAGCCTTGTTAACCTATTTTAAATAACAATGCACACAAAACTAGGTTAGTAATCAATACAGCATTTACGATAACTCACGAGATCAACCCTCACAACGAATGACAAAGTGCGATACTTAAACATCCATCGATTTAACGACGAATGACAAAGCATAACCCTAATGTGGGCAGCACTTAAACATCCATTGGATAGTTTAATCGATCGGACATTGAATCGTAGCAGCGATCGAGTTATTACCCGGTTTTGTGGCAACGATTTGTGATCCGTGTGTGTTTTAATAGTAAACAGAATGTAATTCAGTGTATATAACGAATTTCTTCGTCGTTTCAACTCCAGAATGCAAGTCCCAAAGTCCACTATTTATAGCCAAATTTTGACCCCCCTGGCGTGACGCGAGGGGTACCCTTGTGGGCTTCGCGTGACGCGAAGGGTCACCTATTTCCATAGGGTAGCCACGTCCTTGACTAGCCTTGCTGACTTGACGGTTTCTTAAAATTCGTTTTTGACAGCAAGTTATTTAGATAATCGTAACTAGGGTTTTACCCCCCCCCCCCCTGAGTTTTTGGGGCCCTGATCCTGATTCTGATTATTCTGAAAATTTTAGGGTTTGTGCAGAATCACTTGGGTGTCTCAATTAGGGTTTCCTATTGGATAAAATAATAAAATAAATAATAGTTTTGATGAGAGTTGTTACACTAGCAGATACATACTCCGCTTCACATGTGGATAAAGCCACTGAGGTTTGCTTTTTTGCATTGCCAGGTGACCAATCGTGATCCGAAAAACTGGCACCCCGCTGTTGTTGATTTAGCGTTAACTTTGCAGCATCCGAAATCGGAATCGGAATACCCTTCGAGCGTGAAATCGCCTTCTCTTGTATACCACAACCCCAATGATGGAGTTCCTTTCAGGTAGCGTAATATCCTTTTCACAATCACCATATACGAAGCTCTTGGGTTAGATTGAAATCTTGCTGCGAGGCAGGTTGGATACATAATATCGGGTCTTGAAGCTGTCAAATACATCAGCGATCCGATCATGGAACGATACATCGTTTCATCTACCTTTTCTCCGGTGAGATCAAGGTTTATCCCATGGTTCGTTGCTAATGGGGTGGAAGCCGGAGTAGAACTTGACATCCCGAATTTCTCCAAGATATCATGAACGTACTTCGTTTGATGTATGAAAATTCCTTTGGGTAGTTGATCAACCAGCAGTCCCAAAAAGAATTTCATCTCACCCATCGATGACATTTCGAATTTCTGCTTCATAACTCTTTCAAAATCTTTGCACAGATTTTCATTTGTTGACCCAAATATAATGTCGTCCACGTAAATTTGAACTATCAGAAGATGTCCGTCGACCTCTTTGGTGAAAAGAGTGGCATCCACTTTTCCTCGGATGAAGCTGTTGGCTAGCAAATGTTGAGACAATGTCTCGTACCCAGCTCTCGGGGCCTGGTGTAAACCATACAGCGCTTTATCCAGCAAATAAACCTTGTCTTTGTGGATTGGATCGGTGAAGCCCGGTGGCTGTCCGACATATACCTCCTCTTTTACCTTCCCGTAGAGAAAAGCCGATTTAACATCTAACTGATAAACTTTGAAGTTTTTCCAAGATGCAAATGCTAGGAAGATTCTGATTGCTTCTATTCTAGCAACCGGAGCATATACTTCAGTGAAATATATCCCCTCCTGCTGACTGAAACCCTGGACTACGAGTCGACCTTTGTTACGAACAACAACTCCTCTATCGTCTCTCTTACACTTGAACACCCACTTGGTGTTTATCTTCCTTTGACCATCAGGCAAGTCCACTAACTTCCACACGCCTAACTTCTCGAATTGGCTCAGTTCCTCCTGCATCGCATTGACCCAAGAATCTTCAGTAGGCGCCTCTTTATAAGTCCTTGGTTCAACCTGCGAGATAATAAAACTTAGTGAAAATTCAGTTTGTAAAGGAGCAACTTTTGAATAATAACATGTAAGCCCTTTATCAACCTGTCTTCGAGTGCGGACGCCTGATTGCAATTCTTCGATTATCAGCTCCTCTGGATGGTATGAGAGAGTTCATGGCATCACTTCGCCTGAAACATCTACATCGCCTTCCAGATTAGTAACATTCTGGTTTGCACCTTGTTCACTGACTGGGTTTGTTTGACTTGAAATCTGAATTTGCTCCCCCTCAGAATCTGAATCACCACGATCAAATACTGGCATGTTCTCAGATTCTTGATTATCATTCTGTGCCGACTGATTATCTTGAGCAACTTCATTTTGTTGGACATCATCATGTTCACCAGCATTGCTTAGACCTGCTTCATCATCATTCAAAGCTTGTCGTGGTCGTCTTGAATATTCAGCTGGGAACCTTTCCTGTGATTCTTCATACTCTCTCAGAATATCCAACTCGTCAAAGAAATTTTCTTCTTCTTCTTGTTCTTCCATCATGTCAAACGAATCCCATAACTTGTCATAATGATAACGCCATGAATCTCCAGGATTCTGCGGCGGCATTATATAACCTTGACATTCAACATTGGGAGCTTCAATAATCCGCTTCAAGCTTGGAACGAAGACTCATCGTAACGGACTAGCATAACCTATGAATATTCCTTCAATACTCTTCGGACCAAACTTTCCAAAAGGCTCTAGAATAGTACAGGGTGACCCAAACGATTCAAGATACTTCATATTCGGTTTGCGGTTATTGATCAACTCAAAGCATGTTTTGTTGAATTTCTTGACAGTGAGAACTCTGTTGAGCGTATAGCATGCGGCGGAAACTGCTTCTGCCCAAAAATTTATCGGTAGCTTTGAATCAGTAAGCATTGTTCTGGCCATTTCGATTAGCGTCCTGTTTTTACGTTCTGCAACTCCATTCTGCTGCGGAGTGTACGGAGCACTAAACTCATGCAATATACCTCTTTCATCACAAAATTCTTCCATCTTGTTGTTCTTGAATTCAGTACCATTATCACTTCGAATTCTTTTGATACGCCTTTGGTACAGATTTTCAATCTTTCTGAATAACGCCATCAAACTATCAAACGTTTCATCTTTCGACTTCAAGAATGATACCCACGAAAATCTGGAATAATCATCAGTAACCACAAGACAGTAGAGATCCCCTGTAATACTTTTGATGTTTACTGGACCAAACAAATCCATATGTAGTCTCTCTAACGGTCTGGACACTGAATTGACTTGCTTTTTAGGGTGTGACTTTTTCTTCTGCTTGCCTTTGATGCAACTAATGCACTCCCCTTCCAGATGAAAACCTTTGACATGAACACCTATAACCAAATCATTATGCACCAAGTGATTCATTTTTTCGCAAATGTATATGCCCCATTTTTCGGTGCCACAACTTCGATTCTTTCTCTGTTGCTCTAGACACAAAACAATGAGCCTGGCCCGTGGTTGTAGTAGCTACACTCATGTCCAACACGTACATATCATTGACTCTTGGTGCCCTCATGATAATCCATTCTTCTAGGATAACAAATACTGGCTTCAAGATCAAACATTCTTTGTCAGTAAAGTGAGTGGTATACATCCTGTCACAAATCTGCGAGATGCTCAGCAGCTTATTTTCTAGCTCAGCAATGTAGTTAACTCTTTCAAACATGACAATCCCATTGGATAACGTTCCTTCACCAACAATTCTACCACCTTGATTACCTGCGAATCCCACATAACCACCATTGAAATTTCTAACATCGTACAACAATGCAGTCTTCCCTGTCATATGTCGAGACGCTCCACTATCCATAATCCATCGTGAAACAGCTCTCGGAAGTTCCTGCATATATCACAAAATTGATTTAAAAACACATTTCAATAAAGATGCTGATTCATGCTTCACAATTACCAACTAGGAAGCTCCGGCAAGTCCAAACTTTTTAGTGAGATTTTGATGCCACCCAAGCCTTTTTTGACTCGGGTAACTTTACTTTAATGTGAGTTTTAGCAGTGTAAAGTGGCGGAAAATTTTTATCATTCATCTTTAAACTTTCCTCAGATCCAACCTCAACCTTTTTGTATAAGAAAAACTCATATATTTTAAGTTGACCGGTTGGTTGATTTTTCTTTTGAAGATTCTTTTTCTCTGTTGGAGTAGAAGATTGTTTCTCCAATTGTTCATAATAATCCAAAGGAACATCCATCTTTACCGGAGTGGTAGAAGACGATTGTTTTTCTTTCTCTGAAACCTTTGGTTTAGATGAACTTTCTTTCTTGTCAACCACTTTTGGCTTCCATGTTTGTTGAGATGATGCAACCCGTTTATAGAATTTGTCATTTTTAGTTACCACATTCTTAACAGGTTCAATTTTGACTTTTGTTTTCTCATTTTTCAAAATTTTCTCAACAACCATTGGAGCTTTTCCTTTTGCATCAACCTTCTTCTTTTAATTCTCAACAACTTCAGTCTTAGGCTTGAAGTTGGTGCAATTTCTTGCAATGTGACCAACTTTGTTACATCTAAAGCATGTACGAGTATCAACTACCCGACTTGTGCCTTCAGACTGAGGTTGTGAGGCCCTCTTCTCAAAGAACACTTCATTTGATTTCGAAAAAATCTTTTTCTCTTCATCAGAAAGTGAACTTGAACTGTTCACAAACACTTTCTTCTCAACAAATTTCTTGTTTTGAAAATTCTTTCTTTGATAGTTCTTACCACCCTGATATCCACCCGACCATTTGTTTCGATTGTTATTATTAAAACGTGGTGGAACAATAGGTTTCTTGTAGTAAGCTTTATCTTTCTCAAAATTCATTTGCCTTTTTGTTTGTTTTAAACTCTTTACTTCAGACAAATCAATTTCAACCATTTTGAACACATTTGTCAATTTTGAAACATTTACATTCTCCAGAGGAAAATCAGAATCTGAATACAACTTATCAGATCCAGACATCTTGTACATCACAAGACCCGGTTCATCACCTAAGTTGTTTTTGGATTTTGGTTTCGGAATGTAATTGTCCAGAAAACACTCTTCATTCTCAGCTGAATCACTATCCAAAACACTTTCAGCCATGCCTTTAACAATCTCAGTTTGAACACTATCATCAGATGATGATGAAGAAAATGTCACATCAATTGAATCAGGAAGTTTCACTTCATTTTCATCTTCAAGATTAACCAACCCAGATTGCTTTTTCGAATAATTGTCTAGAACTGGTGGCGGAACTTGATGAAACCCGACCCCAGTTCCATCACAGTATACATCTTCGCCTGCTTTGTTTTTCCCGATGGGTTTAGGAACAATGTGTTGCAAAACAAAGCTTACAGAGCTGTAACTGTTCAATTTCAAATTTATACGCTCATTCTCAATCTTAGCTTCTTCAAATTGAAGCTTCAACTTAGCAATCTCATCCAATTGTTTGTTGATTAATTCTTCTTTAACCCTCAAAACACTTTGCAAGTGACAATTTTCTTTGTATGTTTTACCGTTTCTATCATCATTATCTTTAACCGTGCTTTTAAGCTTCTCAAATTTTTCAGTAATCTGACGATTTTCAAGAACTAACCTCTCATTTTCTTTCCTAACCTTTTCTTGATCAATTTTATCATTTTCAATTTTGGTAGTTAATTCTTTTAATCATTCAGTTGAAGCTTTCACCATTTTATCACGATCAAGGATTTGATCCTCAACACTTCTGACTCTAACAGTCAGATCATCAATCTTCTTACCTTTGAGATAAGTGTTTGTACTACAAACTTTGCATTCTTTGAAGCAATTATTGCAGTCAACATCACTACTGACTTTCTTACCTGACTCAGTTGTTGACGCGTTTGAACTAACCTGGCTTTTAGACTCAGAGACGGATTTAGAGTCTACCTCAAGTGCCTTAGCAGCCAGCACCTTGTCAGCCATCTTTCCCATGTTTTCAGCATTCAACTCTTGAGTCGTGTCAATGATTCCAGTATCAACCTTCTTTGACTTCTCTTTTTCTTTCTCTTTCTCTTTCTCTTCTTTCTCTTCTCCACTTCCCCACCATTTTCTTTGCCAATAATCATCTTCTTCTTTCATTTCTTTAATTATGGTTTCCATATCAAGAGTGTTATGATCAATGGCTATATTTCCATCAGGGTCAAGATAACATTCTCTGTCTGGATCCCATCTCCTCGCTCTTTTTGCTTCAAGATAGATACCAGATATTCTGATCAATCTTTGTTGAGCTATCATCTTTCTGTAAGCATACCTCTGTTCTTCAGGTCTGGTGTCTTTCCAAGGAACAGGTTCAGATTTTGCCATGAATGCATATCCAATCGCATCTTTCTCAGGTAACAACTCACTCCAATCGAAACCTTCATCGTCATGAATCACCGCAAGAGCTCTGGATTTCTCTTTGTTATCCTCAAGCTGCTTCATCCTTGGCGGTTCTGATTTATTCTGATGATAAATCGCCTTTTTATTGTAATCTTCTCTGAACGGGTTTTCAGACTCATCAGCATACGCATTTCGACATTCACGCTTAAAGTGACCTTTCTGTTTACACTTGAAGCATGTCACTTTAGACTTGTCAAAGCCCAACTTGGTAGATGGTCCACCAATAGACTTTCTTCTGGTTATCTCCATGAAACGTTGTGCCCGACGTACTACACTGGCCATACACCACCTTATGTCGATCAGTTCCATCTCTTCAGGATCTATCTAATCGTAATCTTCTTTCGTCAGGTTGGTGTTGCCTATCTTCCCTGCTACAAGACTTTCATATGATTCTAGCACAGACGCTAAGAAAACCATTTGTTGCTTTGCCGACTCCTCGCTGAAGTTTTGAGCATTCTTTAAGTCTACAACTATGTTGCATTGAAATAGATTCTTTGCATCCAATTGACTTGAATGTGACGAAGAACCACTGTGAAATCCACTGCTTTGACTTTCTTTGTTTGAAATGTTGGAATTCTCAGCAGAAAAGGTTGTCTTGGGAGATGTATCCTTTGGCATCATGCTTTTTGGATAATACAAATCCAAGTTCTGCTGGTATGATGAGTGATTGATTTTGTGTGTTTTCTTTAACTCCAGCTCATGACTTTCTAGTCTCTTAATCAGCAAATCTACAGTCAACACTTCAGGCGGCTTGATCGTATTCTTCAGCATCAAGGCATAGTATTGCCAATCCATCTCATCTGGCAATGAATCAAACAATTTGTCGACCAGTTCTTCTTGAGAATAGAAAATTTCATGTCTCGCTAGTTCCAGCTTTAGATGCCCAAACCTCTCAATCATTTTACAAACTGATTCATTCTTTAAACTACCAAATAAAACAAATTCTTTTCTAAGCAGTTTCTTTTTGTTTTTCATTATTTATGCACTTCCCAAACATTTAGCTTTCAATTTTTCCCAAAGATCTTTAGAACTTTTGTACTCGATCAAAGATATTATATCTTCTCGAACAGACTGAAACAACAGTGCGATGCATTTTTGCTCAGCAACAAACAATTCTATTTCTTCAGTTGATGTCAAGCTTTCACCAGTTTTGCCTCCATCAGTGTATCCATTCTTTAGACTTTTCCAGCTAGGATAAGCAAAGGCTTTCAACCATTCTTCAAACTTCTTGGCCCACCGATTGTACTCTTCGATAGCCATCAACTTCGGGGGTTTGTTATACGTTCCGAAATCACTTTCCACTCCCAAAGCATCCGATAAACTTTTCTTCGTATTCGGTGTGTTCTCATTGGTGTTGTTAGGTGAAGTATCATCTCCAGAATTTCCAGCAAAGGCATACATATCGCTAAACGGATTCATGAGTAGATCATCCATCTTGTACGTACCTGAAAAATCAGCAAACACTTAGAAATTTCTTAAGTTTTGAAAAAATAGAAGATTCAAGCGGAAACACTTGAAGTGAAATCAGCTTCAAGCGAAATCACAATAATTTTCAAGCGAGATCAGAAATCAATTTCAAGCGAAAACCGATTGAAGCGAAAATACTTGTTTCCATTGACTTTTCAAGCGAAACCTCAACTCAAGCGAAATGAACTAATATTTTCAAGCGAAATGTGATTTGTTCAAGTGAAATGTAATTTTCAAGCTAGAACACAAAGGTATTTCAAGCGAATTCACGATTTTAGCAAGCTTTCACTTGAAATTTTCAAGCGAAATGTGATGATGTCATCTTTTTCGAACCTGTTTTCAAGCGAAATGTCAAGTTTTTGTATGAATTCGATCGATTTAAGGTCCAATTTTCTCAGGGATTAGTTAACACTATGATTCGCTTGTTATATGTCAAATTCAGCCCATTTCAACCGTAAAATTATATCCAAATCAGAAAAGAAAGAGTAGAAGTAAGAAAATTCGATGATTTCAAGCTGCAATGGTATGAACTCCTTGTCCTGAGCTCTGATACCACTTGTTGGACCGTGTGCATGACCCTAAACAGTCAGTAAAGGCAGTTCATCATCATTTACTAAGGCGGAATCAAAGTAAACAATGTCACACAACTTGTTTCCTTTTCAATTCTTCTCTATTACTGATTTCCGAGTCTTTACAATGATTTCTGATGAAATTCTGGCAGCACCTTGACTCACATACACAATCAGGTTTTTTTTAAATGACAACACACAACAGCTATTTATAAGCTATGGGGTTTCGCTTGAAGATGTCACAGGATGCTTTCAAGCGAACTTACATCAATTGATTTCGCTTGAACTGCATCTTGTTACTTTCAAGCGAAATGCCATACTAACACATATATAAACCCTAATTTCGACCCTGTTGTGTGCTCGTTCATCCTATCTAGACCTAAGACTCGATTAAGACGAAGTTAACAGACACTAGATGCACCAACAACCTTTACATTTTATGTATTGACATTTTTTAACGTATGTGACAGGTGCTTAGGACGCACACTTGGTAGGAATTTGAAGCTAGAATAAAGCTTTAGAGCCCAACAAATAGTTGTCTGTAGTGGTCAAACTAAGGGTCTCTAGAAGCAGATAAACAATTGCTGTCTATTTAAATCTGAGTTGTCGGAACAGAATATTTGCCTGGATTTTGTCTGTAATAATTATTTTGCTGTTTGAGATACGGTATGGGACGTATTATTTAAATTGAATAGTATTGATAATTATTATGGAAACTTCTGGACAATCTGTTTCGCTCAGTGCCATGCCCCGATGTTTCCGCCATCGGTTGGGGTGTGACAGATTGGTATCAGAGCCATAACTATAGGGAATTAGGTAAGACTCGACCTAGTCCGGATCAAAGTCTTAGAAACCTAGACTATAGTTAGGAACCTATAGACTGACTTGAGTACATCCAGTGGGGATTATGTATGGGCTTATTTCTCGCTATCCTCGCCCATACTACACTATCACTACACCCAACTTTTCAACTATAAATAGGCAATAAGGTCGAGATTAGGTGTGAAAACCACAAACTCCCGACTCAATTGCTTAATCAATGTTGTTTTGTCAACTTATCAACGATCTCTTCTTTCTTTTTCAATAACGAACGCTTGTTCAACGGGGGAATTATACCAAATCAGGAGTGAAATCCATATTTTGATGAATAATCTCCTCTGTTTTATCAAAAACAGGGACGTAGTTGTTGAGCCAGGGGTGAAACCCTAACCTTGACGACTTGTTCCGCACATTTTACAAAACTCCCACCAAAGCCTCGACGGACTCCAACGACCTGAAGTCACGACACGACTAACGGGATGTGTGCCAAACGCCCAAGAATCGAGGCAAGGGCACAGTCCTGAAAGTCAAACGTAGACGACAAGTCCTTGCGAATAGTTGAATCACTTTGGTTAGTCGAAGTCTACTAGCCGCAGACAGTCTATCTCTCGATTTTTGCGTGTTTCAATCCGAGCCCGCAACTGCTGACTCTGATAATTCGTCGATTTTATAAGTTTATATGTGTGTTTACCTGTTTATGTGCTTAATTTTGGAAGAATTAATCGATTTGTGCATTCGCTTCGATCGACACACACGACTCGCACTGCAACTCTACCCCAAAACGTTAGCAAATCGTCGGATTATGGGTAACTTTATACTGCGATATACGCTTATACTACGCTATCCTCGAACAATCGCAGACTTTGAATGATAGGTTTCTGTACTCTGACTGCCTCTTGTGTGAAAATGTTTCTGTGATTCCGTGCTTATGTGTTAATGTGATTCTGTGCTCTACATGCTTATGTGTTTATGTGATTTTGCGTTCACTTCTACGTGGTTATGTATCTATGTGTTATGATAATATGCGTGTTCCTAAGCTTTAGTAGTAGTAGACGTGTGAGGTGAGATTTGAATACTTTGTGTTGAGTCCTGTGACGATGTCTGTTGCAGATATTGTTGTCTGGATCCCGTCATCCCTCACTTTCTCGTCAAGAAAAGAGAGACAAACGCCTTGCTGCCATCATCGCTAAGAGTGTGGCAAAGGCCGTGAGTGATGTTTATGAGAATGCCATCAAATCGTCTGAGGAATCGAGAACCGAAGCTCCTAAAGCTACCGCGAAGACCTTCAATTTCAAGCAATTCAAGTCGTGTGGGCCAAAAGAATTCACTGGGAGGGAGGTCCTACTGTACTATTCCACAGGTTTGATTCCATTGAGGTTACTCTGCGACAGAGTGGTTGCCCTGATGACCTCCGTACTCTTAATGCTACCGGCGTTTTCCAGTCCCGTGCACTAGACTGGTGGACGGCCGAGAGGAACAAGCGAGGGAACGATGCAGCCTACGGTCTGTCGTGGGACGAGCTCAAGGAAGTTATGCTAGAGGAATTCTGCCCTCCTCACGAACGTCAAAAGCTAGAAGACGAATTTTGGCATATACAGCAAAAGGATGGTGACAATGCTGGTCTCACTGCTCGTTTCAAACAGCTCAGCATTATCTATCCCGACCAAGTCAAGACTCCAGACATGGCAATCAAGAAGTACATCCGGGCCCTGCCCGACTGCGTTGCTGATTTCGTGCAAGCGGCTAAGACTACGACGATCGAAGAAACTTATCTACTGGCTGCTGAAATCAACGACAAGCGGGTTTAGGCTGGTGTCTGGGATAAGACTTCGAAGCATCTACATCAAGCTACCGCCACCGCACTAACTGCTGAACCCACCTCATCGAACAACAAGAGGAAGAACAAGAGAAAGAACAGCTCCAGCAACAAGAACTGTGCAATCACTGCTGCACCAATTCAAGCTGTACCAGCCCAACAGCGTCAAGTAGCGGCGCCTGTGGCTAATGCACCGCCTGCAAAGCGTGCATACACTGGGCCACACCCGCTCTGCCCTACTTGTACCTACCATCACCCGACTGCCATTGCTTGCCGTTTTTGTGCTCATTGCAATGTGTACGGGCACTTTACTCCCAACTGCCGTATTCGACAAGCTCCTGCTCATCAAGCTCTACTCACCGCCCCACAGGGTCAACAAGCTCCTCCGGCACCCGCGGTCAAAGCCAGAGCCTGCTTCGCATGTGGCGACCCTAACCATTTCGCCAACATGTGCCCAAACAGGGTTGTGAAACAAGAGCCCCAGCAGCAACAGCCTCAACAACAACAGCAACAGCAACAACAGACCGCACGCGCCAGAACTTTCAACATCAACGTGCGCCAAGCCCAAGCCAACAACAACGTGGTTAATGGTGCGTTCCTTGTGAATGGTATTTATGCATCATATTTGTTTGATACTGGAGCCGATAATTGCTTTGTGTCGTTCGAATTCGAGAAGCTCCTTAATCGTAAACGCTCCAAACTCTCTTTGAGGTTCGATGTAGAAGTCGCCTCTGGAAGAACTGTCGCCGTCAATTCCGTTATCCGTGATTGTACTCTTGAGCTCAATAATCACATCTTCCCAATCGACCTCATTCCAATGCAACTCGGAAGTTTCGACGTCATAGTAGGCATGGACTTTCTACGCGAAAACCAGGCTGAAGTTGTGTGTTACGATAAGATGATTCGATTCTCGCTCACGAATGGTGATCTATTGTGTGTATACGGCGAAACTGCCTCGAAAGGGCTCAAGCTCATGTCATGTGTCCAAGCTAGCAAGTATCTCCGCAAGGAATACAGAGCTTTCTTGGCGAACATTGTAGTAGCGGAGAAGGAAAAGAAGGAGAAGAAGGAAGTGAAAGACGTTCCTGTGGTTCGTGAATTTCCTCATGTGTTTCCTGATGATCTTCCAGGTTTGCCACCAAGTCGTGATATCGACTTTCGTATCGACCTCATTCCTGGAGCAAATCCTGTTGCCAAAGCTCCTTATCGACTCGCGCCATCCGAAATGCGCGAACTCTCAAACCAACTCCAGGAATTACTTGAGAAAGGCTTTATTCGCCCGAGCACCTCTCCATGGGGCGCTCCAGTCCTTTTCCTCAAAAAGAAGGATGGGTCGTTCCGGATGTGCATCGACTATCGGGAACTGAATAAGTTAACTATCAAGAACCGCTATCCCCTACCCCGTATCGACGATTTATTTGATCAACTACAAGGCGCTACGTGTTTCTCAAAGATCGACCTAGGTTCAGGATATCACCAGCTACGTATTCAAGAGGAGGACATACCCAAAACCGCGTTTCGCACCCGATACGGTCACTACGAATTCGTTGTCATGCCTTTTGGCTTAACCAACGCACCAGCAGTTTTCATGGATCTGATGAATCGCGTGTGTAAACCATATCTCGACCGTTTCGCCATCATGTTCATCGACGATGTCTTGATATATTCCAAATCGAAAGCCGAACACGCGCAACATCTACGTTTGGTTCTCGAGCTACTCCAGGGGAATCAACTCTATGCCAAGTTCTCCAAGTGCGAATTTTGGTTGGAGGAAGTTCAGTTTCTGGGTCACATCGTTAATAGTCAAGGTATTCATGTCGATCCCGTGAAGATTGAAGCCGTTAAGAGTTGGATTACACCAAAGAATCCGTCCGAAGTCCGTTCTTTCCTCGGACTAGCGGGCTATTATCGACGATTTATCAAAGGATTCTCGAAGATTGCTGTGCCGCTTACCTCTCTCACGCATAAAGATCATCCTTTTGTCTGGGGAAGCAAACAAGAGACTGCCTTTCAAACCCTCAAGCATAAGCTTTACAATGCTCCTGTTCTCACATTGCCCGACGGAAACGACGATTTCATTGTCTACTATGATGCTTTCGACCTTGGTCTCGGTTGTGTCCTCATGCAACGGAGTAAGGTTATAGCTTACGCATCTCGTCAGCTCAAAATCCACGAGAAGAACTATACAACCCATGATCTCGAGCTAGGCGCGGTTGTTTTTGCATTAAAGATTTGGCGACACTACCTGTATGGTACCAAGTGTACGATCTTCACCGATCATAGGAGCCTACAACATATCTTTAATCAGAAGGAACTTAATATGCGTCAACGCCGATGGGTAGAACTTCTCGACGACTACGACTGTGAGATCCGTTATCACCCAGGCAAGGCAAATGTTGTTGCCGACGCACTTAGCAGACGGAGCTATTTGCTTAGCACTCGTAATGTTCAAGCCCAACACGATCTCGAAGCCCTCATCCTCGACGCTCAGCATGCATGTTTTAACGAACGCACTTTGAAGAAAGAAAGAATCTACCACGATGGAGCCCAGCTTGTGAGCAAATCCAATGGGATATTCCACTTTCTGGACCGAATCTGGATCCCTAAGCGGACCAATTTGCGACAGATCCTGATGGACGAAGCCCACAAATCCCATTATTCCATTCACCGCGGTGCTGACAAAATGTACCAGGATCTTCGCTACAGGTACTGGTGGCCCGACATGAAAAGGGATATTGCCCTCTACGTTGGAAAATGCCTAACTTGTGCAAGAGTCAAGGCTAAACATCAAAGACCCTCTGGCTTACTCGAACAACCACCAATTCCTATGTGGAAGTGGGAAAGTATAGCTATGGATTTCATAACGAAGCTTTCGCACACGTCATCAGGCCACGATAGCATATGGGTGGTTGTTGACCGTTTGACTAAATCAGCTCACTTTCTGCCGATACGAGAAGACTACAAGGTTGAACGATTAGCCCGAATCTACACCGACGAGATCATTTGTAATCATGGGACGCCTCGTGACATCATCTTTGATCGTGATGCTCAGTTTACCTCGCGACTGTGGGAAACATTTCAAAACGCTCTTGGTACAACGCTAAATCTAAGTACCGCTTTCCACCCTCAAACCGACGGTCAGACTGAAAGAACGATTCGTACTCTTGAAGACATGCTCCGTTCGTGTGTCATAGACTTCGGTGGTAATTGGGATAAATACCTGCCGTAAGTCGAATTCTCGTATAACAACAGTTATCATTCCAGCATACAAATGGCACCATTCGAGGCTTTATACGGAAGGAGATGTCGATCGCCTATTGTATGGCACGAGATCGGTCACTCGCAACTAACCGGTCCCGAGCTACTGCAAGAAACGACAGACAAAATTTTCCAAATCCGGGACAACCTAGTGAAAGCTCGGAATCAACAGAAAAGTTACGCCAATAAACGACGCAAGCCCCTTGAATTTGATGTTGGTGACTACGTACTCCTAAAGGTTTCACCTTGGAAGGGTGTGGTCCGATTCGGCAAGAAAGGGAAACTAGCGCCTCGATATGTTGGACCTTTTAAGATTCTGGAAAGGATCGGAAAAGTCGCCTACAGACTCGAACTACTGGAGGAACTTAGTAACGTCCACCCGACTTTCCATGTGTCAAACCTCCGAAAGTGCCTAGCTGACCATGACTTACATGTCTCTCTCGATGACCTGCAAGTAAACGAAACATTACACTTCGTGGAGAAGCCTGTCGAAATCATGGATCGCCAAACCAAGCAGCTCAGACGCTCTCGCATTCCTATTGTGAAGGTCCGATGGGAAGGCAAACGAGGCGCAGAGTTCACTTGGGAACTCGAAAGCGACATGAAGGCGAAGTACCCGCAGTTGTTTAAAAAGGAAGTCTAGAGAGAGAAAGTGACATCGTGATTCAGGTGCTTTGTAGGATTTCATATCAATCAATAGAATCACCGATTATATTACGTTCTCGTGTGTTCGGTCACGTTCGTGTACGGATTCCGCACGTCACACGTTCGGTTCGCAATCGTTTCGGAGTCAAAACCGGTGTTGTATAGCTTTCAGCTTAATTTCGGGACGAAATTCCCTAAACAAGGGGAGGCTGTAACACCCCGTGTTTTCGGAAGTCAAAGTCAAGGTCAAAGTCAACGACCGATTGTACAAATTTAACTTATAGTAATTTCCTTAATTTAATTGTATTATGTGGAGTAAGTGTTGTTAATTGCTAAAATCGATGTGTGTTAATCGCTATCTAATCGACTTACGACTGTGGATTATAGGAAGTAACAATGCGATAAAGTTAACTAATCGATAATCAAGCTATGCTACTCGACATCGAATCGTGATACGAACCGCAACTCGACTTAATCTGGTTATTATACGCGTGTGTGCCTTATGTGTTACTTGTGCGTGTTATATATATATATATATGTTGTGGAAATCAATCGAACTCAATCGAAACTCGAAACGTAATCGAACTCGAATCGAAAATCGAACTATGATAATTAGTGGTTAGGACTGAAAGTAATTTGACTAGGAAACCCTATCGTGACGAGTCACTCGCAATCGAAATCGAAACATCAAAAATCGTCGCGTCAAACAATCGAACCAAGTGCCATCCGGCCGGATAGCCATCCGACCGGATAGCCCCTTGTCCGCAGATCAGACGCCATCCGACCAGGATATCATCCGATCGGATAAGCCATCCGAGCGGTGTATCATCCGATTGGATAACCCTTTCCTCTTTTGGAATCCTATAAATACCCCTGTCATTGTCATTCTTTCTACTTTTGGAAACCCTCTGTCCGAACAACTTGTGCTCCCCACCTTTTCTTCGATTTCTCTCAATCCAGGTAAGATCTCGCCCTAAAACTTGTACGTTCTTGATCTACACACACTCCTACACCTTTCTATCTTTTAAATCTTAACTTTTAACCATGAAATCACTAGATTTCGGGTGTTCTAGAGTGACGTCATCATGTGTTCTTCAAGAACTTCATGTTTTGACTACAATCCACCAAGAACAACCGAGATCTAACCGATTTCCACGCAAACATACAAAGATCTGTGAAGATCTCGACACAAGAATGGTGAAAAAGGATTTAAAGATGGTTTCTAACTTTCTTTCAACTCTTTTACACTCATTACACTGAAAACCGATAGAATCGGACCCAGTTCTAGTCTCCTGCTCATCCATAGTGTTGTACTAGTCCAAGGTCTGGATTCTACACACGAGACCACCGATTCCGGGTTAAACAAGAACAACCGTCCTGAGCCGATAACCGGCCGAACTAAGGTGATTCCTGATCGGTCTGGTCACTTGGGTCGAAACGGAGTTCTATTGGTTAACACGTTGTCACAACGTCTCGATAAAACGACAAACGACCAAAAACCACCAAGTGTAAGACAAATGGAACAGCCGGAGCGGAATGCTATCCGATCGGACTGCTGTCCGAACGGATAGGTTATCCGAACGGATCACACTTTGGGACCCACACTTGAACAACATTATCTGAAGTTTGAGTATCGAACGAAATGCAATCCGATCGGACGACCATCTGACTGGATTACTCTTCGGATCATGAGATACTAAGACTTTAAAGACTTAAACAATTTTCAACATGTTCAATAACAAGGTTGCCATCCGATCGAATGACGCTTCTGTTGTGAACTTGCCTTCAGTAAGTAACCTCATCACTAAGTCGTCGTCCGACCGGATGACCATCCGAACGGATTGTCATCCGCATGACCAGTCATCCGATCGACCGACTTGATGGATAGAGATACTTCCGTGTTTTCAAAATACTACAACGAAAACTTTAAAAGTCAAACCATCGTACACAAACACATTCTTCTTATAGGAAGAAACAATCCACTCGAATCGTCATCCGACCGGACAACTGTCCGACCGGATGACCATCCGAACGGATTGTTATCCGCACGGATTACCATCCGACCCTTTTGCACTTTGCACCATTTGACGCGTAAAACGTCACTTATCGTTATGCTATCGAATCTATTCAGGCTAACCCTACTCGCTAAACGCTCCCTTCAATCCATTAATCGCTGTGAGTATACTCGATCCCTTTTTGCTTTACGCACTTTTGGGTGTTACATACGTTACGAATATTCAAACTACAAAAATCACACTACTCAATACTATTTGAACGCTAACCATTAATGCATGTTATACGTGGCTTATGAATGCTTGTTTGTTATGTTTACACATGTAATGTTGTCTACCTGCCTTAGCAACGATAGTACTATACTTTGGACTCAGCACCCGTTCACACGGGGGTTGTTAAGGACCATTACTTGCATGGATTACGATGGTAATCATGTATTGCGAACTGCCTCGGGCAGTCAAC
Organism: Helianthus tuberosus; assembly: GCA_030545235.1. NCBI lineage: Eukaryota > Viridiplantae > Streptophyta > Magnoliopsida > Asterales > Asteraceae > Helianthus > Helianthus tuberosus. The sequence goes on along the minus strand of JARYGA010028275.1, from coordinate 96,969 downwards.
CCGCAGTCATTGGTATCGATGGATCTATGTCGATAACTAACGTGCTTCATTTCACTATTTGTACGTGCTGGTTATGCGTAAACGAATTCGAACTCTATATGCTATTATCAAACTTGTATGCTCACCTTTACATTTTATGTATTGACATTTTTTTAACGTATGTGACAGGTGCTTAGGACGCACACTTGGTAGGAATTTGAAGCTAGAATAAAGCTTTAGAGCCCAACAAATAGTTGTCTGTAGTGGTCAAACTAAGGGTCTCTAGAAGCAGATAAACAATTGATGTCTATTTAAATCTGAGTTGTCGGAACAGAATATTTGCCTGGATTTTGTCTGTAATAATTATTTTGCTGTTTGAGATACGGTATGGGACGTATTATTTAAATTGAATAGTATTGATAATTGTTATGGAAACTTCTGGACAATCTGTTTCGCTCAGTGCCATGCCCCGATGTTTCCGCCATCGGTTGGGGTGTGATATCTGGGTCCCTGACTTTTCCTGTTTCTTGCCATTTTGATCACATTGCGTAACTTAGTCTAAAAATCAAGTTATAATCATGGGTATTTTTGGCATTAAATTATTATGAGGTTTATAAATTATGCTGTAAACCACCCCTGGTTATCACTACACAACAGTTATGCCAAAATACCCCTGGTTATAACCAGATTTTTAGACTGAGTTAGACAATGTGATCAAAATGGCAAGAAAATGGAAAAGTCAGGGGCCTAGAAGAGAAAAAAAAACTATTTGGACTAAAATGGCAATTTGGACAAAAACTCAGGGACTAGAATGTCAATTTACTATTAAATTTACTTTATCAATAATTTTTGGTTTTTTTCGTTGAATATATGATTATACAAACTAAATTTTCTTTATAAAACTTTTAAATAACATTTGAAGTTTTATAAAAAAAATATTTGATAACATTCGTGTTTGTGTTTGGTACACTCATTATTAAAAAAAATAAAACTCAACATATGCTTTAGAATATAAAAATAAAACTATATATCGATAATATAATTAAATAGTTTTCATTCTCACACTTTGTTATAGAGTATGGATTATAAAAAGTTAATTTTACTTTTGAAAATAGTTTCTCAACGCACATATCCATACCTAATTAATACGTAATTTCAGTTATATCTTATCTTAAAATGTTATATTGTAATTTCTAAATCTTATTACTAACAACTAATATTTTTTTATTATAAATACATGTGTCTGTAACCTAGTAGTTATATATATATATATATATATAAAGGCCCATTTTTCCTAGCCGCTCAAGGCCCCTAAGGGCTCTCGAATTCTCAGGCATGGCCCTGGGTTAAATAAAATTTAAGGGTTCATTTTTACTAGCCGCACCTGGCTCTTGAATTCTCAAGAATAGTCCTCGGTAAAAAAATTATAGATACTCCTGAATTTTTCTTCTAGTTCCGATACTGATATGCGTCGAGTATTGGGTATACTCGTCCCGAATGCTCCGAGTTCCGGGTATACCTTGTTTAGAGATTCAATCCAACATTCCGACCTCTTGTTCGTCCGCAAGTACTCACACAACAATAAAGTAATAAACACTTCCTTCGGTTGCAAAAAGCTTACAAGTTCACAAATTTACCAACTCCTCAGCTTCTATTATGCATTTATAGCTTAAGTGAATTCCTAAGATTTGCAAAAGCTTCTATCAGAAATTGAGTAAAATACCAAAATGTTCTCCGAGTTTAGATTATTTTTGTCACTTCAGTTCAAAATTAAAAAAATAAGCGTTTTGTATCTAGGTCCCTAAGGTTTCATTTTTGTTATCATTTTCATCAAATTGGCAAACCGGGTTTGAACTTTCTGTTAACTTCTCCCTTTTTTATCGGTTTCCTCATTTAAATTAAGGGGAAAATCGTCATTTTATGTCATAATATATTTTAATTAAATAAGGAAAACGACAAAAAGAAGATAAGTTAACACAAAATTCTAACCTAGTTTGCCAATTTGATGAAAATTACAACAAAAAAGAAACTTATAGACCCAAACTCAAACCTTTTGAATTTAGGTCACTGTACTTTCAATTTAGTTGTCATTTTCGTTCAAAATCAAAATATGGTCAGATTTTTCAATTAACATTAAACTTTTTTTTGTCTTTTTCCTCTCTTTTAATGAATGGCAAATGATCTTTTAACTTTTTTTTATAACAAGTTGAAAAAATATAACCGTTTTGCCCTTCATTAAAAGTGGGAAAAAAGACAAAAGAAAAAAAGCTGGATTTAACTGAAAACTTGGACTAGGTTTTGCTTTTAGATTAAAATGGCAACAAAATTGATACCATAGGGACATAAATTCAAAAGGTTTGAGTTTTGTACTAAAGTATCAAAAGTGACCAACTTCAGGGAATATTTTAGCAGTTTACTCCATAAAAAAATCCAAACTCGATACACTATACTATCAGAAATGGCTGGTTAAGAAAGTACAATCATGTGCATTTGCTATTTGTTATTAGACCGTGGGGTATGGTGAGACGTGTGTTGGGGGCATGGTGCGACACGTGGAGTATGGGGCACCCAAGAGAAAAGCCAATTTCAAAGGGGTATGGTGGGGCGTGGCTGAGGTGGTGTGGCTAGTGCTCTTGGCCAATGAGCTTTCACCATGTCATGTGGGTAGGCCCGCCCCACGCCCGGGCTGAATCCCACGCCCAAACCCAAGCCCACCCGGGGTGGTGACTTGGGCGTTTCTCTCCAACCCACGCCCCAACCCCCGCCCCATACCCCATAGTCTTAGAGGTGTGAGGAGGGTAGTCCTTAAAGATTCTCCGCCACGTAGGCGTACATGTAAGCGGGTGTGAGAATGAGCCGGAAGAGGATGGACCTAGGGTGTCTCGGATGGGCCTCAATATATACATGTGTATTTTGTATGTATATATGTGTGAGAAGAGGAGGCCCGACGAGGAAACGACGATGAAGACGGGGACGGGCCTAGGGGCCGGCGCCAGCCCTAGGCCGCTCCCCATACCGATTAGCCTTAGAAGAAGATGCTCATCATGTCTATTAACAGGTTGTCCATCATCAATGCATGATCAACTTCCCCACAAATGTAAATCTTTGACCGCATCTTCTCTGCATGTTGATTATTGACCAAATCAGTTACCGAAAAAGTAGGTATCGTATGAACACATCTCACACCCAACACATTGTGTGTATCAGATATTAAAAAACATATGGTCCATTTCAATTTTTATTTTTTTTTGGTAAATCCTCTCACTTTCACCGCAGCTAGACCGCCCAGTAATAAACTAAAATGTTTATAGTTCACGGACTTAACATTTGTAGAATTTTTCTACGAATTCCCTTTAGTGATTCATATAGGTTGTACGATATACTAAGGCCGTAGGGATAATGCTATCTGAAGTGGCTGTTACCGCTGATATTGCGGAAAGGAAGACGACGACTTGGCAACCGAGCTGTACCGACACTCAGCAGCTTAAAGTCATAATATGCTCATATGATATGGACATGTATACTATATAATAAAAGAAACTACTTTAGGACACTTGTCATCATATTAGAGCATCTCTTATAGATAATTATTATTTTAATTTAATATTTTCTAATTAATTATAGATAACCCTTTTTATTAAATATTATTTAAATTAATATCTTATGGATAATTATTATTTAGTTTAATCTTCTTCTCCATAATAATATTATTTATAGAAAAATACGATTTTGGCCCCTGTGGTTATATCATTTTTACCCTTTTAGCCCAAAAAAGAATTTTTTAACATTTGAGCCTCCAACTTTTTTTTTCTAATTCTTTTAACCCCTAACACTAACCCCATCCATTAAATGTTAGGGGCCAAAAGGGTTAAAAAAATGTATTTTTATCACTTTTACCCTTTTAGCCCAAAAATGATTTTTTAACATCTAAGCCCTCAACGTCTTCTCTTCTAACCCTTTTGGCCCCTAACACTTTTAGCTCAAAAATGATTTTTTTTTTTAACATCTAATCCCTCAACGTCTTCTTTTCTAACCATTTTGGCACCTAACACTATGGATAATTATTATTTAGTTTAATCTTCTTCTCCATAATAATATTATTTATAGAAAAATACGATTTTGGCCCATGTGGTTATATCAATTTTACCCTTTTAGCCCAAAAAAGAATTTTTTAACATTTGAGCCTCCAACTTTTTTTTTCTAATTCTTTTAACCCCTAACACTAACCCCATCCATTAAATGTTAGGGGCCAAAAGGGTTAAAAAAACGTATTTTTATCACTTTTACCCTTTTAGCCAAAAAATGATTTTTTAACATCTAAGCCCTCAACGTCTTCTCTTCTAACCCTTTTGGCCCCTAACACTTTTAGCTCAAAAATGATTTTTTTAACATCTAATCCCTCAACGTCTTCTTTTCTAACCATTTTGGCACCTAACACTAACCTCATCCATTAAATGTTAGGGGCCAAAAGGCTTAAAAAAAGACGCCAGGGGCCAAAAAGGTTAGAAAAAAGACGTTGAGGGTTTAAATATTAAAAAAAAAACTTTTTTGGGGCTAAAAGGGTAAAAGTGATATAACCACGGGGGCCAAAATCGTAATTTTATTATTTGATGTATAAAATTCAATTCATACAATACACGAGGTTTTTTAAGATATATATATATAATTTAGTACAGAAAATTACATTTATTCAAACCGTGTAATAAATGAGGTTTTTTAAAGATGTATTATTTTATTATTTGGTAAACAATATTATATTTATTCAACTCGTGTAATACACGTGGTTTTAAAAATATAACTTTTTTATTTGGTATATAAAATTACATTTATTCAACATGTACAATATTGTTCTTATAAATATAACTTTTTGTTATTTAATATATAAAATTATATTTATTTAACTCGTGCAATAAAGAAGGTTTTTAAAGATATATTGTTTTATTATTTAGTATATAAAATTTATTTATTCAACACGTGTAATACACGGGGTTATAACCTAGTGTGATGTATATTTAAAACCATAAAAAATTGTACCAGAGTGCTAGGAAAAAAAATAATTAAACAAAACACGTATTTAGACTTCAAAAAAAGATAATGAAGACCAAAAGTCAAACTAAATGGTTTAAAAGTATATATTATTTAAAGTATAAAAGGTGAAATTTTAATTAAAAAAACTAATATTATTTAATATATGTGTACTGTTCACTCCCCATCTCTTACAATATATATAAAGGAAGAGTAAATTACAAAAATCGTCATTTATGAATGTTACTTATTGCAAACTGTTTCCTTTGTCTTCAATAATTACAGAAAATGTACTCGATGTTTGCAAACCCTTGCAAGTTATGTCCTTTAACCCTAACTCAGTTAATTTTTTGTGGTTAAATCTGACCAAATTGACATCACATGAGGGTATTTTGGGCTCATTTGTCTTGGGCTCATTTCCTCCTAACTATGGGATATTGGTATCGCCATAGTCACACCATTTAGGGGTGTGGGACGCAAGTAGTTAGTTTTGGTTTTGGTTTTGGTTTTGGTTTTGGTTTTGGTGTCGGTCTTGGTCTTAGTCATTATTCAGTTATCATTCCAAGTTCGTATTACTTGTGCATTGCTTCCACATGATTGATTGCATGCATAATTTTTAAATTAATATTTGGAATTAATAAGGTAAAACATATTACTTTTATTTCAAAATTTTGAAATGGTAAACCTATTTTACTTAACCAAGGTTTACTCGCCAGCTCTTGTAACTGACTCAAAAATACTATTATACACATGATACAGGTTTAGATGATTGAAGACTGGACTGGATCAGGATCATGTAGGAACTTTGTCTTAGTAATTAAAAAGACAAACTTGATGTATTTTTTGAATATTTGAAACTTATACGAAAAGTGTGACATTTAATCATGACATCTTAAATTATGAAATTTTAATAGTGTCATAAGCTTTGGGCAATCATCATACCCAGTACCATTCCGTTGCGGATTGGTGTGCGACGATCATCATCATCATCATCATCTACCTTAACATCCCCAACCTTATCATTCTCATCATCATTTGTATCTTCCACATTAACATTCCTAGAATCAGACCTACATTACTATCATCAACATCAACATTTTCATAATTTGAAATTATTAAGACAACTTGTTGCACCCCATTAGACTTCCCCTCATCTAAAACTGGTTTCCATCCGAACTATAAAACCCAAAATCCATTGCTTAAAACATTACCTACTGTTTCAATGTCACCCTCTTCAACAATTTCTTCAATAACCACACCTCCTGAAGCTTGTATGGAGAAATGTGATGGTATATTTGTATTGCCATATTCAGTATAAACATCTACCATTCTTTGTTCAGGCAGATATTTTAACAACTCCAATACAATACATTTGAATCACAACGCTTGGTATATATTTGTTCATATACCATGACTTATTTTTTTGGTTTCTTCTTTTGGTTTGCTATACCAAGTGTTGGTACTGTAAAAATTTCATAACGAACAAATTGATACCGATCGAAATCGAATTAACGCCACAACGCACGGGAGACTCCCACTATTGCTTATTTTTTAAGAAAAAAAACAATATTTTAAAAAAACAAAGAAGTTAATTTTGGTACACTAATATTAAAAGGAATAATGGATTTTAATAATCCTAACTATTAGCCATTGGCTGGCAACGGTCCCAACTTCAAAAAACCAAAAAATTTTTACGTGTTTATAAAAATAAGAGAAGATTGCACTTTTCGTCCTTTATGTTTCAACGTTTAATCAGAATGTGTCTTTTAACTATAAAAATTACAGTTGCTATCCTTTATGTTTGCACATGATAATAAGCGGTGTCCTTTCCAACAAACCCCAATTAAGATTTCTCGTTAAATCATCTCACGTGCTAATCACGTGACGGCATTATCGTCTCTTCACTGGCTTAAAATATCTGCACTGCTTTAGTAAATAAACAATCGATACATTTAAACCCTTAAATCTACCACCCTCGTTAACAAACCCTTCACATTCAATCATTCAAACACCAAATTCAACCGACTATAGCGAATTGCACACAATGAGCGAAGGATTCTACATATGAGAGACGTTGGATTAGGTCGATGTTGATGAAATTTATGGGGAGTATTTGTTAGAAAATTTGATCATAAATTTGAAATTTTTAGATAACCAGGTAGTTAAAAATCAATTTTTTTGTTTGGTAATGCAGATATGTATCCTACTCTCTACACTAGGTTGCATCATGGTGGCACATTTACGGATTCTCCTGGTAGAAGTTACATGAATGGTAAGGATAATTTCACTAATCTTCTAGACAATGACAAGTTCAGTGTACACGAGATTGACCTTGCTATGATCATGTTAGGTTATCCTGAAGGGGCAACTATCTATTATCATTTTTTAATCATGGGACAAGGTTTAGATAATGGTCTCCGTAGCCTAGCTTGTGATTCAGATGTATTGTATTGGAGTTGTTAAAATATCTGCCTAAACAAAGAATGGTAGATGTTTATACTGAACATGGCAATATAAATATACCATCACATTTCTCCATACAAGCTTCAGGAGGTGTAGTTATTGAAGAAATTATCGAAGAGGGTGACATTGAAACAGTAGGTAATGTTTTAAGCAATGGATTTTGGGTTTTATAGTTCGGATGGAAACCAGTTTTAGATGAGGGGAAGTCTAATGGGGTGCAACAAGTTGTCTTAATAATTTCAAATTATGAAATTGTTGATGTTGATGATAGTAATGTAGGTCTGATTCTTGGAATGTTAATGTGGAAGATACAAATGATGATGAGAATGATAAGGTTGGGGATGTTAAGGTAGATGATGATGATGATGATGATGATGATGATGATGATGATCGTCGCACACCGATCCGCAACGGAATGGTACGGGGCATGATGATTGCCCAAAGCTTATGGCACTATTAAAATTTCATAATTTAAGATGTCATGATTAAATGTCACACTTTTCGTATAAGTTTCAAATATTCAAAAAATACATCAAGCTTATCTTTTTAATTACTAAGGCAAAGTTCCTACATGATCCTGATCCAGTCGAGTCTTCAATCATCTACACCTGTATCATGTGTATAATAGTATTTTTGAGTCAGTTACAAGAGCTGGCGAGTAAACCTTGGTTAAGTAAAATAGGTTTACCATTTCAAAATTTAGAAATAAAAGTATTATGTTTTACCTTATTAATTCCAAATATTAATTTAAAAATTAAGCATGCAATCAATCATGTGGAAGCAATGCACAAGTAATACGAAGATGGAATGATAACTGAATAATGACTAAGACCAAGACCGACACCAAAACTAAAACTAACTACTTGCGTCCCACACCCATAAAGGGTGTGACTATGGGGCGATACCAACATATCCAGTTTATGATAAAAGTTTAGCCGTGGATCCACTAAATGAATGACTATTGGCTATAATAACCAACACAACAACAACAACAATAACCTCAACAAACAACAACAAATAAATGCATATATGACACAACAAATATTACATGCTTGATATTAGATAAAAACTATTGATCGAGACACATTGATACATCCCAAAAGGTTAACGATAAAAAGGAGAGAGAGTTACTCACGGTTTGCGAAGTGCCCAAATACAACTTAAGATAAGTTGTTGTGTTTTGGAAGAAATAATATTCCAAAAGTTATCCTAACAACATATATATGAAAACAAGTATGAATAATAGTCTAAACGAATCCGAATGAGTTAGCAATTTCTAGGTTCATATGAGTATATGGGATTTTAGTTCAATATGATGAAAATGTCAAATCTTTTGTAATACAAATAAAGAATAATTCGTATTTAGATAGAATAGTGAAATATATATAGTTTTGTGTGATTTCGAATAAATAGCATATAATATATCTATAATAAATACATGTAGATATTATGTTTTATAGTTTGAGTAAAATTACATGTAAGTTGTTATGAATGTATCATTTATATGGTGACTCTCCACATACAAAACTTTTATCTCTTTGATTTCTTTTGTATTTATATATGTGCCTATATATAGTGGCTTTTGTATATTGTGTATATAGATCAATGAATAAGAAAACATTTTCACATTCTCCCATTATTCTCTTTACACTGCTAATAGGTTCTAGTTGTTACATAACACTTATTAGCACGAAAGTGCTCTCTCCAAAACCGTCTTCGCTCTACTTTGGCTAACAACTACCAGCTGATGGAATAACTTATATCTCCAGGTTAAATTGCTTTTGATGTCAAGCTTCCATTCCATAATTGCTTCTTCGAGTCACTACCAGCCCGATTGAGGAGTGAGTGCTTTCGCAGTATACATAAGGTAACTCCGAAAGGTAAACTTCATATAAAAGCTTTACATTCTTTTGCTATATTGAGAAGTTGACTATGTGGGTTATGGACTTTATTACATCCCAAAATCCCCACCAATATTTTATATTAAATTATTTATAGATTTAAGAGTTTTATTAAAGTATTTATAGATTTAAAAGTTTTAATCTATCACTTTATATATAATTTATTTTTTCTATTGGGATACGGTAAAAATTTAATGTAACACCCCAAAAATATTTAATTATATATATTTGTATATATGTGTGATTAACAATGTTGATAATAACTTTGCGAAAAATAAAACTAGGAATAATTAACCTAGTTAATTATATGATCAAGAATTAAGGGATTCTAGTCCATTTTATAAAACTTAAAAGTAGAGGGACTAAAAGGGACAAACTTGAAACTGATTTAATTAAATAAAAATCAAACCCAAAAACACACACTTATGAGTGTTTCTGGTCGCACAAAACACAGAGCCAAGAAGAGCTCTCCTTCTAAACCCTAACTACACTAAATCCCTCAAAATCAAAGAAGGAATTGGGCTAAAGATCAGTTCCAAGCTAAATTCGTGATCACTCTAGTTAGAAGATCACCAGGTATGTCCAATTTTGATATTTGGTGATGTTAGATTTGTCATGAACTCTCATAGATGCAATTCTTGAATGAATGTTTGATGTCATGGCAAAATAGAGATGATTACAAGTCTGGGAACAAACCCTAGATGAGAATTTAGTGATTATGTGTTACAACCTAGTGATTGAATGATTAACCACATATGTGTTAAATGGGTTTTGTGATGAAATGATGAACACTTGATTTATGATGATAAATTGGTGTTACTTGATTATTATGATGCAAATCTAGGTGTTGTTTATGCATACTATACATATGAGTTTGAAAATGATGTTTGAACATGGTTAAATAACTAATCATTAACTTGATTATGTTTATAAAATAATCTTGCCCATAAGGTGTTCGAAAAAATGTCTAAGTGATCTTGAAATATTGAAAAATATGAAAAGATCGCTTAATTGGCTAGTTAGACGCATTATGTGTAAAATATTGTGAAATGAGTTCTAAACGATAAATTCGAATTGAACTCTATAGGCAAATTGGGCGAATCATTGAGTGGTCAAGAAGGATCGGATACCCGCTTGAAGCAAGTTTGTGTAGCAAAACTCCTAAAGAGTGAATGCATATTCATATTTGGATAAGATGGAACAAATTCCCTCATGAATTGATAATGCCAGAAGCATTGATGTCAAGACCTCAAGAATATACTTTATGAAGTTGAGAAAATACGTATGGACTAAAATAATCGGGTCTAGTGTTGTACAACTTGAGATATTAGCAAAAAGAGGGATATAAGTTTGACTAAATTATCCATGTTTTTATGAACATTCTACTTTTAAAAGTTCACTATAATCGCAATTTACAGTGATGATGTATAGGCATCATCGAGAAAAACTATCGAACTTTTAGAGGGAGAATTTTTTAATTACCTTGGCATGAGTATATATGTAATTATATTTTATCAATCCTTCAAGTACATCCAGAAGAGGATGGTGGTGGAAATGTGGATGCGATTCTGGATCGAATTCGAACTCCCGATACGATTGCGAAGAACACGTATCACGTGCGGAATCCGTGTACGTGTGTGGATCGACACAAGAACGTAATAATATGATGATTCGATTGAAGATTTGACAATTAACAAGAACCGTGAATCACCTTATAGCACTTTCTCTCTCTAGATTTTCTAAAGTGCCAAAAGTTGCAAAAATCCTAAATGAACTATCTAAGCCTCCTATTTATAGGCAAGACACTAATGAAAGTCTCATTAATTACCATAATGCCACCTTGCTACTAAATTGACTTTCCCCTATATTTTAACAATATAAACCTGGTCTTGATTAGTTTCTCGCTACGATTCGCGATTGCCGAAAGTGATAGACATTATGCACTCACATGAACATATTAGCATGGACATAGTTGAACCTTAAAGTATGTTAAAGGTTATTAAGTCACTTGTTATAAGAAATGCATATTATCATCTCCTACCAAAGTAGAGATTCTCATTCTAGAAGTGCCATCATTAAATGCATATGTGCATTAATATGTTTTGTTAGCTATGTATTGTTATAATATCATTCTTTTGAGCTTATTGTCATGATATAGCCGTTGTCAAGCGAAGAGACATTGAAATGAGTTCAAAGAAATATTTAAACTAAGAATTTGCAAATTAAAGATGATATTGCAAATTTATGGCTCAATATGTAGAATAGACATTTGTATTATTATTATTATCATCAATCATAATACATCTAGAAGATGGTGGACATTTTCATACGCACAAAGCTTATGGTATAAGTACATTTTATGATGTCCAAGTAGTTGGTATAGAAAATGACTCTTATCATCTCTTATCAAAGAAGCAAAGATCATTGGTCCAGAAGTACCATAGTTAAATACAAATTGTATATCTTGCTAGTGTGTATACACATATGTCATGAAAATCATTGACAAGATATAACTTGTGTATAGCAAGGAGATAATGTAACGGGTAAAACATATATTTCTATACCCTTAAGGTACAAAAGATATGGATTCATATTTTACTAACCCATCAACAAGTTTGGCTAGTTTTGTAAATGCAGGGAATGTAACAAAACATATTCATGGATCTTATGGTATCTACTTACAAGTGGAGGCAATTAAAGTTTCACATGAAGATCATACATCAATGCTCATTGAAGGATTTCACATTAATGGATCAAGCAACATACCAAGCTGCACATCAATGGATTACGAAGTTTTGAGCAAGTTTCAAAGAAGCCGGACACGAGTCACTTATAGGATACATGTAAAAATGAGAGGGATCATTATACAAGTTGCACTCTTTTTCCCTTAACTAAGTTTTATCCCAATGAGTTTTCTTAGTAAGGTTTTTAATAAGGCAACATACCTGATCCAAAAATGTTAGGAGGAGAAAATACGCGCTGCACTCCTTTTCCCTTAGCTGAGGTTTTGTCCCACTGGGTTTTCCGTGCAATGTTTTAACGAGACAACATCACCAAGCATATTAAAGATAAGCGGATAGTCAAGAGGGAGTTGTTACATAATATAAGCCTCTTTTTATTATTTACTCACAATGTGACGCCTACTAGTACGTGTCAGAGTACATATAACAAGTCTAAAAATATAACATAAGGTGTATCTATATATGCACGTGAATAAAAGACTTGAATGTATAACCCTAGCATTTGTATAAGTATAACGAGCTATTTAGAATGTGTCTAAAAAGTACATAGTAGCTTTTAAAATGAATGTCTAATAATCCACAGTCGTCTAATTCGTCCGTAAATATATTTATATATATGAACAAATTTTATAAGTTAATCAAACAAATCCTAAAGACCATTATAAATTAGTTATGCCTAAAATCTATATATTATAAGTATAAATTGTCTAAAGTCTAAAGGAAATCAGATGGATTAATAAAATATAAATTTTAGAGTTTTATATATTTTACATGACAAAAGTATATATAACTAGATGTGGTAAGATATGTATAAGAATAATTAGCAAATTATATTGTTATAACTTCTAATATTGTTTTCAAAAATTAAAAATATATTTATATAGCATAAAGTGATTAACACGATCTCAATAATATAAATACATTATTTTTACTTCATAATACATATTGGTTAAATTAAAGAGTATAAAGAATTAACTTCTAAAAATTTATACAATCAGGGCTATCATCATAACAAGTGTGGAAACATCAATTAGCCTGAATTGAAATTATATAGGTAGGTTAACTAGATTAAAATGTAAAAATATAAAAATCCCCACATTGCTTATGAACCCTAGAATGCGTTTCTCAAATGGAGAATCAATTGCCCTTTATCAACAGAAATTGATAGTGGCTTTTGCAGATGAAACAAATAAATAAATAAATAAACTTGATTAAGCTCAAGAATTACCTAAAACTGATTAGAATTAGAGGTTGAATTTATTGAAGGAAGTTCCTAGCCTTAGAATTGAGAATCTTGATCTTCAGAAACTTCTAGTGAAATTAGTTGTGAGAATGGATGCAAAGAAGTTTTATTCAATAAGGGAATTGGCCTAATGAAAATTTGAGGAATCAAGGTTTTTAGAGGACTTGATTGTGAACGTAATATTGTTTCTTTTGAATGGAATATGAAATGATTAAAAGTATGAGGAGAAGATAAGTTTGCTCAGTCAACCTAGTGAACTCCATATTAAATCTTTATAAAATATATTAATTCCTTCACTATTGTATATTTGTTATTATTGAATTTTTTAAATGATCGGTTGTGCCTTAACGTATACCTATTAAAATACTATTAATGTCAATAAATATGCCTTTCCAATTGTCTAATTGAAGTCTTCGTTATTTTTCTTTGTCAAAATAAAATGACATACCCATTATTTCAAATTTTCGTACAAGTATCTATCAAAATATATTTTATTATTTTTTAACTTCATAAAAAATTGTAAACATCACAAAACGTACATACGTACAAGTACTAAAGTTTTAAATATCAAGATTGTCACAACAATAAATCCATACTAATAATAATCATTTTTATCTATAATTTATAAGGAAGTAACGAATATACTTTATACAATTATTTTTTTTAAACCGAAATTAATTATATTAATTTGCGACAATAACATAAGTAATAAACAAATATAAAAATTTGCATTTTCACTTATTTTGGTTTGAATCGAATTTACAAAACGAATCAGGTTTTTTAGGATCCATTTTTGGCGGATGTAAAAGTCACCCCTACTTTTAGGAATTTCATCCTGAAATTATTTTGTACGCGTTAGCGATATTGGTTAGATTTAGTATTGTCAGGTAACAAGTGTTAATCACGAGTCTTAAAGATGCTACAGGTATGCTCAAGCTAAGATATGCTAAAAGTAAAAATTAGATCTACTTAAGGCGGTAACGTTACCGGTAAAGGTTGAATACCCAGATAAGGAATTGCTTTAGTGTCAGAGATGCAGGAGTAGGGTGTGAATGATAATGTATGAGGTAGCATGTTATAGGCGATATGAGTATTACATCGTGAAGCCTAAACTGCAAACCGTGTCACAACTTGGGATTTTGAAAAGAAAGATTTTCCCATAAAATACCACAGTTATAAGATTGAACTCACAATGCCTTAGAATTGAATCACCAACACACAACCAAATCAAACTGGCACAAAATCTCTCATGCTTAGTCTAACGCTGCTTTTGAAAATTTGGCAGAGGCACTTATATATATGAAGTACTAGCGGCGTATCCACCATGTCTTTACCAAACTTTCATCCACATCGTTATTCAACTCATGACTGACGATGCAACAACACTTACACAGAACTTCCCATGATCAGTCTAACGAGGCTTTTGATAGTTTGATAAAAACACTTATATATAGGAAGTATCAGCGACGTATCCACCATGTCCTTATCAAATTTTCATCGGCCTCGTTATCGTATCATGATTGGCCCTATGTGACGACACTACTAACTCATGCACTAGACAAATACAATCAAACCACAAACAAACATAGCTTGACATAAGATGTGACTGCGTCCTTATCCCTTGCGGGTCAGGTCGGGTAATTGCTTGAAATGAACTAGTAATGATAATAAATCATGAAATAGCAACAACATGAATTGATAATAACGCGAAATACCAATGAAATGATAAAGATATTAAGTGACCTTAGCATAAAATGCGTAAGTTAACATAACATTAACGTAATTGTCTTAGTTCAAAAAAGAAACAACGATAATAATAACATCGAAACTTCTTAATTGCCTTAAGATTGAAATAGTAGAAAGGTTTTGCCCATTCAGACTTTAGTTATACATTTCTAGCATTGTTGTTAACTCCAACTTGATTCACGTTGACGTTGAAAGCTCTACCCCCTGCTACCTGGTTTGCTTGGTTAATCGGGTTAGCCTGGGCTTGGGCATTAATGATGTTAACCAATCTAGGGCAGGTGTTTCTAAAATGGGTGGGATTCCCACAGTTGAAACAAGCCCTAGCTTGTGGCATCATAGGGTAGTTATACACCATTGAAAGCTCGTGATCATAGGTATAATTGAGAAAATTGTAATGATGCCACCATGAATATTGTATGGTTATAATCCATTACTTGAACTGAATGTGATGTATAATAATTGGTGTAAAGTTCGTAATCATGGTAATTGATGAAATTGTTATATTGCTCATGTCATGAGATCAACCATGTTAATAATGTGATGACTATACAATGATCGTTATAAAGGTCATGATCACGGTAAGTTTGGAAATTGTAATGATCCTCACGTTGACAACCATGTTAGTATTGAAATCGACCACAAGAAGTTGCATTCTAAGGAAGTGATTATACAATAATAAAATATGGGAAACATGTATTAGATTGAATTTTTGAAATAATAATATATTATTTTCTCATACTTCATGTCGTGTATCAGATAAACACGAATGCAACTAAAAGAATATATGATCATAAACTTGAAGTAATGGTTGATAACTATTTAATTAGTTGGCATGACCGGTTAGACCACGCCGAGTCAATCTTGATGTGAAACATAATAAAGATCGGGAAGGTTCTTTAAGCTAATAATTAGCATATAATTTTTGCTCTTAACGGAAATTATATATTTGCCAAATAAAGGAGGTTGTATCCCAAAATATTTTGGAAATGATTAAAAGATATGCATATCTCAACATGATACAATTCAGTGTTTTTAAATCAATGCATCGTCAATGATTATCAAATCCACAACCAGAAGTTTGTGTGATTGTGGCTTAGCTAATGTGATAGCAAGCATATTAATCCAGATTGGTATATTTATTTTGGTAATAACGGTGAATTCAATTCCTAAGTTATTAATGATTATTGGAATAAATGTTGAACTTCATATAGCTTGTGTTTATACAAGAATTGCTTTGTTGAGACGATCATTAAACGTTCACGATTAACTACAAAGCCAATGATCATAAGAGCAACGGTTCATATTTGTATTTGGGTACACGTGATTTTACATGTACAACATTAATTCACATCAAGCTAATATGTCATCATATTTCCCCCATTATAGTTGGTTTTTGGTTAGAAACCAAATATGTCCCTTCTAAGATTTTGGTTGTGCGGTATATATAATATTGATCCACCACAATGCATAATTATGGGACCTCTAAAAGGGTTGGGAATATATGTTGGGTAAAAAAATTGTTTATGATTAAATAATTAAAGCCATTAGTGAAAGATTTGCTTACGACTCATTGGTTTTCACTTTAGTAAATGAATGTTCCTAACATTAGGGGGAGATAACAAGCAGTTGGAAAGTGAAAAGTGAAATGAATTATCATTTCATCTTGATCCTCAGACTATAAACGGTGAGCCAGAAGTTCAAAGGATAATTTATTTACCAATATTAATAAACAAATTACCAGACAGGTTCACTTACCTAAATAGAGTGACTAAGTAAGTCATATAATCAACTGCTTATGCTCCAGTTATATTTGTGTCCCAAGAGGACAACCACATATTTTGTAATGAGTCTATTGCATGCTTGAAACATGGTAGACTAGTCGATTCCAATAATAAAATTCCTCGAAAATTGGAGCAAGTAATTAAGATGGTCAAGTCGAGGTTATAGTAATAAGATCTCCTAAAGAAATATTAGACATGATGGTTCAAGAAGAACCTCAGGTACCTGAAAATAAAGAGATCTCAGTAAGTTGTATAATGTCTAAGATATGTATGGAATCGAAATAAAAATCGATGTCGTTATACTTTTGTCTATAATATAGCGCTTGAAATGATTAAATGACGAGGATCAAGATTTGAGATATGCATATGAATGTAAACATAGAAATGACTGGCCAAATTGGAAAGATGCAAATAAGGCAAAGTTGAATTCTCTAATGAAATGGAAAGTTTCTAGACCAACGATCCATACAATTGAAGTTGTAAAATATGTTGGATACAAATGGGTCTTTTATGCGAATCACGTGAACATCAGATTATGATATAAGGAAAAATTGTTTGAATGGGAATTTTTGCAAAGACCTGTGACTGATTATGAGGAGATGTATTCTCCGGTGGTAGATGTATTGACTTTCCAAAATCTTATTAGTTTGGTAATATCAAGAGAGAAATGATATGCGTCTTATGAATGTTATGTATCACTTGATACTGAAAGTTTACATGAAAGTCCCGAAGGATTAAATTATATAAGTCATGTAAAGTAAGTTCTCGAGAACAACATGATCATTCTATACATATTCATATTTGAATAAGTTATGATTATTTTACATGTTGGATATAATTGGAACTCTTGATGAGTTTCTAAAGCAATTGAGTGCTTAAAAGGTTAATTGAAACATCTTACCAATGTAATTCTTGTACCCGGTGATTGTGATATCTCAATAAACTAGGTACAAGCATGGTACAAAATGAATTTCAAAAATAAAAGAAAGTATTCATGATATCTTTGCATATAATATAGAAATCTATGCGTTAAATAAGCAAGTTTGTGTAGCAAAACTCCTAAAGAGTGAATGCATATTCATATTTGGATAAGATGGAACGATAGCGTAAAACATAAAATTTTAAATCCGGGTTATGGGTTTACAAGTTAAAAATGTGGGAAAATATTTTACAGTCATTTAGAAACAAGATTCAAGCGAAGCGGATATGTAACGGAGAAGTTACGTAAATTTTCGCATGCATACCCGATGTCAGGCGCAAGGTTGCGCCCCCCCAAGCACAAGGTTGCGCCCCTGACAAATGGCAACTGTATTGCGCCAGAACTGACACAAGGTTGCGCCAGACTAGTTTCTACTTGCGCCAATCACTGTTTCTTTCTTTATTTTCGCATTTTTCAACTCCAAACTTGTGTGAAGGCTATCGAATTACATTTCATGCATTATATAACTAATGTTTGAGATGATATTGGATATTTAGGTGATTGCTATGATGTTACGGATGAAGATCAAGCTTACTGAAGAACCGAACATAACTAAAGATCAAACTTCCGCATTTTGTTCTTTCGTTTATCAATTCAAACTTTGTTAACATGTTTAAATATTTTGAAACACTTATGAAATTTTGTGAAGTTTGAACTTTGTATGGACATGTATTTGCATTATATTATATTTAAAAAAATTATTACAAATTTTATGTTAAGTAAGTTCGGGTCTTACAAGTTGGTAATCAGAGCTTAAGGTTTAAGAAGAAATGTGTTCGGTTCAAGGCTTGATCAAGACATCCGGTAAGAACTAGTTATAAATGAGTTTCAGTTGAAAGCATTAGAGAAGAAAATGATTTAAAGTGTATGGGCGGAGTGTATTAACACACTCGAACCCGGGAAATACACTAAGTATAAACGTTTGAGGCAAGTTATATACTTGATCAAACCAAAAAAGGGATGATGCATCACATGTAATATAGTGTGATGAGTATAAATTTCCATATAATAAGATGGAAATGATTAAATAAGTTATTTATCAAATTATTGTGGACATTTCAGTTAAAGAGATATCTGATAGAACTGGTTATGACACGGTATCCCTCATGACGGAGGAGATGCAAGAAAAGATTTCCGAGGAAGTCAGAAAGGCTTTGGAGGCTAGTCTACCTCAGTTTATGGATAGACTACAAAACACAATTCTATCAATGGTAGAAGAAAAGATAAATGAACTGAAGGAAAGCCTCGTACAAGATAAAGACAAGGCTAAAGGGAAAGCATGCCCTTATAACAAGTTCATGGCATGTAAGCCCTCGATTTACAACAGTGAAGTGGATCCAATCCTTTGTCAACGATGGATAAGTGATATATAAGGAGTCTTTGAAAGAACACACTGTGATGCAACATATTTCGTAGCTTACGGGACCGCTCAACTGAGGGGTCAAGTAAAAGATTGGTGGGACAATCTTAAGAAAGAACGAGGAATTGAAACCACAAGAACCATGACTTGGGAGGAGTTTAAGGTACCTTTCCTTAAACACCATAGCCCAAAGGTCGTGATTAATAAAATCAAGGAAAAATTGTAACACTCCTAAAATCACGACCACTATAATAAAGACACTGTGTGACAACCCATGCTTTAGAGCCTTTCACCGCACCCTGTTGTAATGAACTTTATATGACAAGTTAGCGTATAAATTTATATTTAATATTTATGAGGTGTGTGTACGTGACATGTGAAATGTTAAATGTGAATGTGGTTGGTAGTGTAATGTAGTCGCATAAAGGTTCGGGTCACACACTCTGTTCCTAGTCGCACAATTCTCTTCTTGTTAATTAAATAACCCTCGGCCCAGTCTCCTTGAGCCAACACGAAGGCCAGATGGGTCCAACTTACCTGATCCGAGCTTATACATGCACGTTATATTGAGAATGGTCAGTATACTTTCCCTGCATTGATCGAACTCCTTTGATTAGGAATCAGGATTGTTAGAAATTTAGTTGTGATTATATATTATATTGGGCCGGTTACCACATTTATCATGCACACCCAATCCGAGCCCCCTTGATCGTTAGAATTGGCAGTCATTTACTTGGGCTTAAGCCCATTACCTTGACCAAAGATAAACCGTCCAAGCTAGGAATAGATATGTATACGTAACATGTTACTGTTTGCCACAAAGACTCAAAATACAAAACCCTACTTCTCAAACATACGCACGGCAGTAGCTACCCCCTCCCCCTCTCGAGAAAACATCTTGTGCGATTACATCTAGCATCTTGTGCGATTAAATCCTTTGGTTAGTATATTCTCCTTATCATTCGATTTACTTTAGTTGCTGTATTGATGTGTATTGATGTGGATATATATACTGATGTGCTATTGTTATATGATTCATGAATATGGGGTGTGTGTGTAGATTAGAAATATGATCATAGGGATGGTTGTAAATTGTATTGAATCTTGTTCATTTAATCTTGTTTATATGTGCGCTGATTGACATGAGGAGTCTATATTGGATATATGATAACCATGTTATAGTTAGATGGTAGATTATTAGAAGGTTAAGTGAGTAACATAATCTGATAATTGTGATCGGCTATATAAGTGGAATGTCACGTAAATTTGGATGATGATAATCACGATGACTAGGTGTGTGCCGATCAATATGGTTAAGGGTGTGATCAGTATGCTTTGATTTAGGTGTAGGTTGTATTGGGAATATATGAATGTGGATTATGATTCCTGACACTTCTTGAATGTGCTCAATGTTTCACATGAACAACCTTGGGTCTCTATAATTTTGTCAAAATTCATGCACATGGGCTGACAACCCTTTTCCAATTCACTAGACACAAATTATCACAAAACAATATAGTGGGCCGCCACTTTAGTTAATTGGACCAGCAACACTTTATCAACTTGAATGTTATCGAAACTACCAAACCGAATGATGTCCTATTGAGCCTAACAATTGCATGTGATACCTATGACAAGAATTGATTATACTTGAACTAAGTGATTGTTGTGACAACACACCATTTTATTCTATTGGACCACTAAAACATATGACAATTAAAAAATTCACATAGTAGTTGCCATACAAGTAAACACATATATGATGACCCTTATATATTAAATAAGTTTGGTGTGTGACATATAAACTGTTAAGGGAGTTGTAAAAGTTGTACGTATAAGGTGAATTATATGAGATGTGAACATCTATTATGTGTTATACAATAACTTTCATGGTATATGCAACCTGCTAACTATGTGATTTGAGTGTGTGCATATTAATGCATATATATAGATACGAGTCTGATTATCATTGGTAACTATGTTAGGAAGGGGGGTGACCAACTTTGAATAACGAACGTAGCATACCGAGCAATCTAAGGTGAGTTCACTACATTCGAGCATGCGTCCCAGTGGTTGGGGACAGTCAGTGGGTATTCCGTGGAGGGATAAGTCTTTTGGGTAAAAACGGGTATATTGGTTAATATTCTCACCTATCATTTTTGTAAGTCCCTTATTATGTTACCTGGAGGGTAACGGGTATTAGTTGATAGCGCTACTTAGGTTTGGCACCCTCACACCGCTCCTAGATAGGACGGATGTGAACTAATGACCCAGTCGGGGCCCAGTACTAGATAGGAGTATGTGGGAAGGGCAGTCATGTACATCAGGAGCCGTCTTGTTTGGAATTGAGATATTAACAATATTACTTGCATTTGTTATTGAACTGTTTTACATACAACTGGTAACAAACGTTTTCTAAAACTGTGAACTCGCCAGCTTTGTCTGATACACTTGTTACATGCTCGCAGGTCGTTAGGTGATTGAGACAGGAGCTTGTTGGCTGGAGAGCAAGAGTGGTTATGGTCACGCTGATGAACTTATTTATCAAACACTTATTTATTATGATCGTTTAGTATTTACTTGATGGTATCTTTACGCTTCTGCTGAACTTATGGTTTTGAATGACTTACGTTTGGGATTTCATTATTATTAAACGATGGAACTTTATTTTTAACTTGTGATTCAACGTAATTGGTGGCTCATTGCTAGTAGTCACACGCCTAACAGGGACACTCCCTAGGTGGTAATTTGAGGGTGTGACTGTTTGGTATCAGAGCCACTGGTTATAGTGAACTTGGTTTAAAAATGTTTTTATAAAACCGGACTATAACCGAACAAGTTCTGAATACGACCATGACACTCAGCTCCAGACAGCAAGGTTCGTCTCTTGTATACTCATTGTACTGCATAACTAGTGAACACTTACATATGATATTGCATGAGATTGCACGTCTAGCACAATAGTATGAATTCCTAAACATTCATGACCTACGTTACGTGATGCTCTTTGATTGCCACTCTAGTTGGAGGAACCATTTGACATGAGTTAAGAGGAACTGAGATGAGCATGCAAATCACAGTGTTATTGTGGGTGCACACATAATAATAATGTGGGGTGCATGTGAGTCCCAGTGAGGCTTAACTAGTGTGAGAAGGGTTCCGCTCTGTTAATTGATGTTATGTTAGAACTCAGCAGTCTATAGGAGTCATAGCAGTGATTGTCTCCTACTCGAACATGATCTTTTCACCCCTTTCTGAATCCTTACGAATCTCGATGCTATCGAGTATCACCTGACCACACATCTGAACGCCTAGCGAACTGTGTAGAATGTTAGGTGCTAGTACGAACGTCACTGAGTTGGGTGGCTCAGTGTCAAATGATTGGATTATACTTTCCTCACTTATCCTTGTTTGCTGGAACTTAGCGTGTTGACGCCTTAGATCCCAAAGTGCGATCACTTCTGCAACACTCTCGCGACATACCGTGTATTACTCAGTCAACTTGCAAGAACGATGGACAAGAGGGTAAACGTGGTACCTTACCGATTTCAGCATTTGAACGACCCTAGTTAACGGCAACGAACAACAGCGATTTGACTCCAATTGAATCCTTAACCCCTGCCAGCGACTCATGGGAGTCGACTCTTACGAACCAATCGGGACAAAATCGATGACGATTGACTGTAGAGCGGACTGTGTAACCGCCCGCACCATGAGTAGTGCCTTAGGACGTGGCACGGAATGTGAAAAGATGGACCTTGTTGGTGAAAGGACGCAGGACACCGTTACATGCAACAATATTAGAGGCAGCAGTCGCGGCAACATCAAGGTACTCGTGATCGTATCTTACAGTATGGGAAACGAAGGTGACGACAACCAAGGGAACGACGGCAGTACTGGAAATTCTCGTGATGAAAACAACACTGGAAATGAAGCTCATGGAAGGACATTTAGTATTGGCATAGGCAATACCAGGAGTAATAGCAACACAATAGCTTGGATGGGTAGCTATTCTCTTCGTCTCTGTTCTGTTTAACCTTGATGCTCCTTGAAACTGAACCTGTTGTGGTGTCGGCTGATGCAAGTCAATTGAAGCCTTATATGTTCGCTGGGATGCAAACTCGACCTTGGGGGACTGATGTTCGACATCGACCTTCCTTCTACTACCACTGATGGTTACAATGCAGTAGTTAGTGTGGATTGGTTATTCAGAAATCGCGCAGACATACCTTGTGAGGAGAAAATTTTGTGTGGAGAATCGTTATTTGTTCTAAAGCAACAGAGTGGTGCAAAGGTTAGCGCCATATCAACTATATAGGCCCAGAAGTGTCTACGGAGGGATCACCCCGCTACGTTAGCAAACGTTACTGATGTTGAGGCTAAGGAAAAGAGGATCGAGGATCCACCAGTTGTTCGTGATTCCTCTCAGTGTGCTACTCGAGGAGCTTTCAGATTTACTTCCACCCCTGTTAGGCAGAATCTCAGGTTGATTTCACGACAGGGGCATCCCTGATTACTCGTGCTACATACCGTCTTGCACCAGGAGGGCTGTAAGGACTATCTACAGGGACTGCTGGACAGGAGTTTTATTGGACATAGTTTTTGTTCGCTTTGGGGAGCCCCAGCTATGTTCGGGAAGATAAAGCCTTTTTGTATGTGTACTGATTATCCAAAACTCAGCAAGGTGACAATCAAGAACTATTTGCCTCGACCATGTATTGACGGAAGACCAAGAGGAGAATGCTCCTGAAACGATATATCGAATGCAATACGGCCATTGCGACTTTGCACACCATGACCATTGAGTTAATCAACACACCAGCAGCTTTATGGACCACATGAATCGATCGTATTTATGGATGACGTTCTGGATCATTTCCAAGAGGAAGGAACATCATGGGCGGAATTTGTATCTTATTTTAGAGCTCCTGAGGGAGGAGCCACTCCGCGCGAAGTCTTGTAAAAGGTAACTTCTGGATTCGAGAGATACATTTTGGTCGTGTAAGCAACGAAGTGGGAATACACGTGGATCTCGCTAAGGTCCATTTTGTTAGAAACCGATCAACACCAAAGATCCCTTCGAGGATACGGCAATTTCTTGGTCTCACTAGACACTATCGCAGATTCATCGCAGGATTTTTCGAAGAACGCGCAGCTCTAACCTCTTTAGCACAGCAGGGTGCTGTGTATTCGTGTGAGACAAAACAGGAGAACGTCTTTTCAGTTTTCGAATTCCAACTCTGCAATGCACAGAGCATCGACTTACCCGAGGGTGCGAGTGATTTAATGGTGTACCATGATGGTCCAAATCAGAGTCCCAGTTACACACCGACACAACCCGAGAGAGAGATGACTTATGTAATGGAGTTACGAGGAGGTACTACACGACACACAACCTGCAGTAGCAGCCGTGATCCTTGGATTTAAGCTGGAGGCATTACTTGGACGGTACCAAATGCACCACTTAGACCGATCACAAGGGCCTCCCGTGCACCCTGGTTTCGAAGGAGTTAGAACAATTGGCGGCATTGATGGATGAAGCTTACAAATGATCACGACCGTGAAACATGGACGTGCATGAGCTTTGCAGCACACTATCGACTCTAGCCTACCTGATCAGATTCGTCTTGTTTCAACCGAAGCATTAGAGGAGGAGGAAACTCAAGTTGGGCCCATGCGGGGCATGGAAGAACAACTTTGGGCAAGTTGGGCAATTTTCGCTATTTTTGGAGCGCATATGTTTTTTCCCCATTGTGAAGCAACCGTAGAGAACTTGAGTGGAGCAAAACACACTGCCTTGATATTTTTTTGGTCATCTGGGTTTGATGAAATACATTAGGATCGAGGGATCTTGTACCAACAACTAGGATTGAAGGCCTACATAGCAAAGCAAGCGAACGACATGTGACTTGTGTGAAAGTCAGGGTGGAACACCAGAAACTCTCTGGTTCATGTCAGTAATCAGAAACACCTATTCGGAGGTTTGAAATAGACAACCATGGATTTGGTCACTGGCTTACCTAAAACTCAGAACGGAAACATTATCACATGGGAAATCGTTGATTGTCTCACGTTACCAGTACACTTTATAGCAATCAAGGAAACTGACGAGTCTTCGCTGCTTGCGAATATCCCTCTGAGAGAGACGTCTTTTTGGGAACGAGGTGCCAACTTCTGTTATCTTTGATTTTGAGCTATACCTGATTTATGGCAGGCAATATACAACACCTTTGACTCGCGTCTAGACAAGAGCATTACTTATCACCGTTGGACAAACGGTCAGAGTAAACGAACCATCCAGACACTCGAAGACATGCTGAGAGCATGGGTATGATTGGCTCTAGTAGCACTGGAAGGAAACCTACCTTGGGTTGAGTTCTACTGCAGCAGTTACCATTTTGGTATTCAGGCAACTCTGTTTGAAACAGTGTTTGGACGACAATGCCGACCTTCTTGTTGACTAAGGTGGGTGACAACCTAATCACAGGTCTAGGATTTGTACTCAAAACTCTTGGGAAGATTGTTTGGATCGGGAGTCGATTGACGGCAATGCGTGACCGTCAGGAATGCTGATAAACTTGGGAAATGCTGGAAGATCGCTGTAGGCGATCGTATCGTGTTGAAAGTCTCACCCTGAGAGGGTGTAGGATGCTTGGGAAGCGTAGTGAGCTTAACTGACACCTGATGAAACACGTGCGATACCTTCACTGGAGAAATTATCGAACACATGGACCAGGAAGTCAAGGTTCGATTAACATAGCCGTATCCCGATTGTGAGAGTTCGTTGGAACTCAAGACGTAGACCGGAGTTCACGTAGGAACGCAATGGTCGGAGTAAACTCTAGGATCCGCAGTTATCTAAACGATTGTGTCAACTTCTGTTATCATTGGCGAATTTCGGGACGAAATTCTCTTTCAAGTTGGGGATGATGTGGCACCTGAGCCAAATCCGCGGCAATCTTGATTTCTCACTTCACTCCTTGGTGCTTACTTATCAAATTTCGGGACGAAAATTCTTTCAAGTTGGGGATGATGTGACAACCCATGCTTTAGAGCCTTTCACCGCACCCTGTTGTAATGAACTTTATATGAAAAGTTAGCGTATAAATTTATATTTAATATTTATGAGGTGTGTATACGTGACATGTGAAATGTTAAATGTGAATGTGGTTGGTAGTGTAATGTAGTCGCATAAAGGTTCGGGTCACACACTCTATTCCTAGTCGCACAATTCTCTTCTTGTTAATTAAATAACCCTCGGCCCAGTCTCCTTGAGCCAACACGAAGGCCAGATGGGTCCAACTTACCTGATCCGAGCTTATACACGCACGTTATATTGAGAATGGTTAGTATACTTTCCCTGCATTGATCGAACTCCTTTGATTAGGAATCAGGATTGTTAGAAATTTAGTTGTGATTATATATTATATTGGGTCGGTTACCACATTTATCATGCACACCCAATCCGAGCCCCCTTGATCGTTAGAATTGGCAGTCATTTACTTGGGCTTAAGCCCATTACCTTGACCAAAGATAAACCGTCCAAGCTAGGAATAGATATGTATACATAACATGTTACTGTTTGCCACAAAGACTCAAAATACAAAACCCTACTTCTCAAACATACGCACGGCAGTAGCTACCCCCTCCCCCTCTCGAGAAAACATCTTGTGCGATTACATCTAGCATCTTGTGCGATTAAATCCTTTGGTTAGTATATTCTCCTTATCATTCGATTTACTTTAGTTGCTGTATTGATGTGTATTGATGTGGATATATATACTGATGTGCTATTGTTATATGATTCATGAATATGGGGTGTGTGTGTAGATTAGAAATATGATCATAGGGATGGTTGTAAATTGTATTGAATCTTGTTCATTTAATCTTGTTTATATGTGCGCTGATTGATATGAGGAGTCTATATGGGATATATGATAACCATGTTATAGTTAGATGGTAGATTATTAGAAGGTTAAGTGAGTAACATAATCTGATAATTGTGATCGGCTATATAAGTGGAATGTCACGTAAATTTGGATGATGATAATCACGATGACTAGGTGTGGGCCGATCAATATGGTTACGGGTGTGATCAGTATGCTTTGATTTAGGTGTAGGTTGTATTGGGAATATATGAATGTGGATTATGATTCCTGACACTTCTTGAATGTGCTCAATGTTTCACGTGAACAACCTTGGGTCTCTATAATTTTGTCAAAATTCATGCACATGGGCTGACAACCCTTTTCCAATTCACTAGACACAAATTATCACAAAACAATATAGTGGGCCGCCACTTTAGTTAATTGGACCAGCAACACTTTATCAACTTGAATGTTATCGAAACTACCAAACCGAATGATGTCCTATTGAGCCTAACAATTGCATGTGATACCTATGACAAGAATTGATTATACTTGAACTAAGTGATTGTTGTGACAACACACCATTTTATTCTATTGGACCACTAAAACATATGACAATTAATAAATTCACATAGTAGTTGCCATACAATTAAACACATATATGATGACCCTTATATATTGAGAGTTGTAAAAGTTGTACGTATAAGGTGAATTATATGAGATGTGAACATCTATTATGTGTTATACAATAACTTTCATGGTATATGCAACCTGCTAACTATGTGATTTGAGTGTGTGCATATTAATGCATATATATAGATACGAGTCTAATTATCATTGGTAACTATGTTAGGAAGGGGGGGTGACCAACTTTGAATAACGAACGTAGCATACCGAGCAATCTAAGGTGAGTTCACTACATTCGAGCATGCGTCCCAGTGGTTGGGGACAGTCAGTGGGTATTCCGTGGAGGGATAAGTCTTTTGGGTAAAAACGGGTATATTGGTTAATATTCTCACCTATCATTTTTGTAAGTCCCTTATTATGTTACCTGGAGGGTAACGGGTATTAGTTGGTAGCGCTACTTAGGTTTGGCACCCTCACACCGTTCCTAGATAGGACGGATGTGAACTAATGACCTAGTCGGGGCCCAGTACTAGATAGGAGTACGTGGGAAGGGCAGTCATGTACATCAGGAGCCGTCTTGTTCGGAATTGAGATATTAACAATATTACTTGCATTGGTTATTGAACTGTTTTACATACAACTGGTAACAAACGTTTTCTAAAACTGTGAACTCGCCAGCTTTGTCTGATACACTTGTTACATGCTCGCAGGTCGTTAGGTGATTGAGACAGGAGCTTGTTGGCTGGAGAGCAAGAGTGGTCATGGTCACGCTGATGAACTTATTTATCAAACACTTATTTATTATGATCGTTTAGTATTTACTTGATGGTATCTTTACGCTTCCGCTGAACTTATGGTTTTGAATGACTTACGTTTGGGATTTCATTATTATTAAACGATGGAACTTTATTTTAAACTTGTGATTCAACGTAATTGGTGGCTCATTGCTAGTAGTCACACGCCTAACAGGGACACTCCCTAGGTGGTAATTTGAGGGTGTGACACACTGTCATGGACTTTAAACGTGTAATGGATTGATCTGGAGGGACTAAAATTGTCAAACAATGTAAATATGTAAGTAAAAGGATCCAATGTGTCAACATGCCATTCTTGTGCCTCTAATTGACCTCATAGGACGTTCGTATTCTTTAATGAATAATTTATCGAACATTGGAAGCCGTTTGTGCTTGAATTAAGGATCTTACGAAACATAAGGGTTAAAAGTGTCAACATGTTAAATATTACCTCTGAGTGACCTTTTAACGATCCCAAAAACATTGTAATAATTATATATTTTGCTCTAAAGAAAATCAGATATTAATTTTGTGGAGTTTTGAAGAAAAACAAGACTTTTCGGGTGATCGTACAACTAACCGGGAGCTTAACGGAGTTAGATAACGACCCAAGGTCCTTAAAAGTTAACTATGGGGGGTCCTAAATGCAATAAACGAAATTTATTTTAGTTAAAAATGGACCAGTGACCAAAACTGCAATAAATGAAACTTGTTTTCCGGTCATAGGGGAGTGTCGCGGCCCGCGCAGACTCCTTAAGAGACTTACGCGACCCGCGTAAGAGTATCTGATGCATAAAGATAAGGACAGCTGCATGTTTAACCAGTTCCACCGCTTTGCATGCTAAATTTCAATACCAGGGACTGTGCCAATGGTTCTTCATGCACTAGGGACACCTGGTAACATCTGGGATTAATGTAGGGGCATGTGGAGTGATCTTATGAAGTGAAAAATCCTATATAAAGGCCCTTTTGTTGCATTAGTTCACTTCACACTTGAAATTCACTTCAAATCACTTTCTCTAGAGCTTCCTGGAGTTCAAGAGAGCTTTCTTCTATTCATATTTCGTGCTAAGTGTCCTTGTAAGCATTCTTAGCCTCTCTAGTTTAAGTTTTGTTAGTTTAATGGCCAAAAGTCAAAGCCATCGTAATTAAGCTTTGACTTAGTGATTAATCACTAATGGTCCAGTCATTATTCGAATTGAAAGTGGCTATGAGTGGGTAATTATGTAGGTAATAAACCCTTAAAAGGGAACCCACTGATTATCACTCTAACTTGATCAACTATCGGGTCAAACTTATTATTAAAAAGTCAACATAATCCATTTTTGCAAATAAATTCATAACTAGCAATGCAGAGGTTATTTAACATGTTTAAACACTAAAATAACTTGGTAAATAATATAAGAACATTTTTAGGCATGTTCAACCCGACAATTTTGAGTTTAGGCTCTGTTCGGAACCGAAAGTCGCAAAAGTAGACTTTTGCTTTGACTTTCAGTTCTGACCCAATTTAGCTTAGTTTAGATATGCCTTAGGGTTCCTTTAGGACCATATTATAGGTTAGTATAAACCTCTGAGGTTATACAACTTGGTTCCATAGAAATCCTAGTTCATTGCATGTTTCCGTTATTTGCTTAAAAGTTGACCATTATGCCCTTTTGATATTAAAACGAGATTTTTGAAAATGTGAGAGGACAAAAACCTTTATTACTGATTTATAAGCGTGTTCTAAAAATTTGACATCCGTTTGTGGTCTAAATTAGGAGTTATGCTCGATATCGTAAATTGAAGGATTTTTATTAATTAATCGGCATTCTTGGCATAGAACCTATTTAAACCCAAATTTTGACACCAAACTTTATACCCGCTGATGTTATATAATATTTAGGGATTTTTGGAAATTTTTGTTTAATTTTAAACTGATCATAACATAGGGTTCTTGCATTAACTCGGTAATTGACGCTTATGCCCTTTTTGCTAATAAAATGAGTTTTACACATCCTTTACGTGTCAAACCTTTTTCTACTGATTTTATACATTAAATAAATTATTTTAAACAGTAGAGGCTGATCAAAATCTCAGATTTTGTTAATCAACCCGAATACCGTCAAATACCGACTTTTATGCGATTTAGGCGCATAGTATGGTTTAAAACCATATTTAGCACCTAAGACATGTTACCTACTGATGTTATGAATACATTTTTATACTTTAATAGTAAGTAAAAGTTTTGAACTCAGATTTCCAAATTTGACCCTTAAAGCATATGTAAAATGACCAAAATGCCCCTTCGGTGCATAGTTTGGTCATAAAAGATAAATTTCACACATGTATGGTATCTTACTAATATAACCCATTAAAATAAATATCTTTACTGATTATTTCATACCATAAACTCAAATTACTATTTAACCTCTTTTATAAGCTTCAAAATGACCAAAATACCCTTACGGGGCTTAATTCGATTTTAAATTCGTTTTGGGCATAATGGAAGGTATCCTACTGATATCACAACATATTTTGAGCATATTAACTTGTGAAACCTGTATATGACTCATATTTTGAAACCCGTTATGCATTTTTTCGCGTTCGGTACGGTTTATGTAACTAGTTTGCATAAATTAACCGAAACGGGTCAAACATTATCATTTTCTCTTCAAAATCCAGAATGTGTTTAGTTTACCCTTATTATATAAGTCTTCATACTTGTCGGGTCTAAATCATATTATAATCCGGTCTTCGCTTAATCTTGCGTTTTGAACCGTATACCTTTCTTTAAAACTAACCGGTCTGAGTAATAGCTTAAGTAAGACCCGTTAGGTATCTAATAGGTTATTAAAAACATTCATTCCAGATTAGGAGCCCGGTAAAAGCTATCTGTACTTGCTGGTTGGTATACGGCTGGGATAAAAATTATATTTTTGCTCAGGTAAATACTTTTAACTTATTTTCCCTTATACGGGCTTGGGGTACGGTATTTAATAATACCGCTTGGTCGGGTATTGAATCTTTAATCTAATAATGGTTAAATCATTGAGATAACCCGTTTAATCTATTTTGTTTGTTTTAAGCCTTTGGGGGGATTAATGACCAAGTCCTGGATATCCTCGGCTCATTCATTGAAATGGCCACGACTTAAGCACGGGGTGTAGGCATACACCTGCCGGTGCGTATGTAAAAAGATATACCCGCTTGTTGAGAATAACTAGCCATGGGTTATATTATGTGGTGTGTCTATTAATCTTTTAACCCGGTACTTCTAACCCGGGCTACTGAATGTATGACAAACATATAAATCTTTTACAAGATTATTTTTAAATAATTATCCCAAGTTATAAAATATTATTTATGCCTTGTGCATTTAAATCAATTTTCTTAAACATTTTCAAAATGAGTCGGTTAATTGTATTTACCAGTGAAAACTGACGTATTTTCCAAAAAGGTTAACTGCAGGTACTAAGCGAAATGGGCTGGCTAATCCAAGTATCAAATAAAGAGTGTTGCAAGTTTTGATGCTTAAATCTGTTGAACAATATTTCTTTTTATCTTAGATCCACCTGTGGATCCTTTTTCAACCCGTTGTGTAATATTTTATTTTACTTTCAATCGGTTTGTAATATTATTACTTTTAGACTTCCGTTGTGCATTGAACTGTGATTATTTGATTATGATGATATCAACTACGTCACGATACTCCCCACCGGGCCCACCGGTAATACGTGGAAATATCGGGGTGTGACAGGTTGGTATCAAAGCCAACATTGAGTGAATTAAACACTAGCCTTTTTGTGTTTAATCTCAATGACACAGTTTGCACATTCCTTGACTTTTGAGTCTAGTTAAATGACTTAGGACTAATCCTAATCTTATTGTTTTTCTTTGTTGTTTTTCTTTTTTTGTTTTCCTTTGTTTATTTTGACAGGAATAAGAAAATGCCGCCACGATTCGGAGGACGAGGTGGACGAGGAAAGGCGCCATTCACTGCTCCTAATGATCATGAGGCCGGGCCATCACACCGGCGAACTCCATCTGCACCTTTAACCTCAAGTGCCCATGAAGATTGGAGGACCTACCTGGAGCCTGCGAGACGCTCCATCTCGCTCAGTTCATCACCTTCGTACCT
This sequence comes from Helianthus tuberosus, assembly GCA_030545235.1. Classification (NCBI taxonomy): domain Eukaryota; kingdom Viridiplantae; phylum Streptophyta; class Magnoliopsida; order Asterales; family Asteraceae; genus Helianthus; species Helianthus tuberosus. The sequence continues at coordinate 64,339 of JARYGA010028275.1, read as the reverse complement.
CCACTCCTTTGGGCCACAATCAGAAAATGAGCCCCATAACTCTCACCACTCCTTTGTACGACCTAAACGAGTCGTTCAGAAGAGTTCTCGGACTAAATCAGAGAAGGAATTCAGTGATTTAGTCTTCGTTCAGCTTGTATTGCACTTGGAATCACTTTACTAGTCTCTTGTATTGATTTGACAAAGATATACCGGCTAGAGACACTCCGGCAGAGCTTCGCTATCGGATCTCAAAAGTTACAAATGAAATGACCAAGTCTCCTATTTATACTAAATCCATTCCCCATGAAAATGACAAGCCCATTCCATGCGAAATGGCCAATGCCATTTTGTGTGGAATGACAATCCCATTTCGTGTGGAATGACTATACTTTACACGTTTCTCGTTTTTCTCGATCTACGTGACTTGTCTATCATTCTAATTACAAGACTCGATACAAGACGAAGTCAACAGACATATGCATCAACAGACTCCCCCTTGGATGTTGACGAGACTTCAGTACGAGTCTTCAGTACGTCAAAACTTCAGTCTTGATCAGTCTTCACACTTTTTTCAAAGTATTTGACGCTGAAGCATCCTTCAAACTTTCTCTTTCTTGTCTTCAATCACCATTATCAGCTATTCTCCAGAATCTGAGTTTGGTTCTCACTCTTCAAACTCCCCTTTGCTAACAAACTCCCCCTTAAGTTGTTCCGGGATCGCAGTCTGGAATTAGCTATAGCCTTGAGATCGAATCCTGGCTCAAACCTGTACACATCTCTACCAATTGTAAGATAAACAATTTTGACGTTAATAAACTCTACTTAACCTCTTGAATTCATAACATTCAAAAATTTTGATTCAAATTAATGAACCATTTAAACATTTCAAAATCATTTCTCATCTCAAATAAACTCTCCCAATCCAATGTCGTTCAACATGTTCAGCACTTGGAATTTTGAAAATCAGCTTTTCAACATCACTTGTCGAAAATAAGATGAAATAAAATCTTTTTGGATTTTCAAAATTTTATGCTAAAACACACATAAAATATTTTTGGATTTTTTAAATGAAAAGCAGTAAAGAAATATTTACAGACAATATTTTTTGTGAGTTTGTGTAAGAGGATCATATCAGTTTTTGAGACATATCAGCTGCAGTGTTGATCTAAACATTACCATTTAAAGCTTTTAAACAATTCACCCTAGATCATCGATATTGTGATCCACTTAAACTCTTCTAAGATGTTCGTAATGCTTACTGATACGATTAGGGTACATTAGATAGCACTAAAGTCTTATGTGCCCCACGATCTTAGCATATCCCCTCATCATGCAATACACTAACTCACGTAATGCCTTTAAACTTTCATCAACTGTGATTTGTGTAAAAATAAAGCAGAATGTTTAAACATTAACAATCAGGTCGATACTTTCGTATACGCAGAGAAAGTCTAATGTTTAAACAAAATAAGAAAATAAAAAAAACAATTTGAAGTTGTTTAGGCTTTAACCACCAGGTCGATACTCCCGTATACGCAGAGGTGATCCAAAGCTTAAACGAAACACCAAAGAAAATAAAGCAGAACGTTTAGGCAATAACATCCAGGTCGATACTCACGTATACGCAGAGGATGTCCAATGCTTAAACAAAAAAAAAGAAATAAAACAAGTTTAAATCTTTGCAAAATGAAAACACAGAATCACAGTGACTTTTCAGCAAAGTTGTGAAAGCTCACAAACTTAACCGGTTTTATGTCCTAAGACAATCAGCGATTACCGAGCAGGCACACAGTCAAGAAGGACAAAACTAAGTACTATGCGTTCAACCGTGTTTCCCACCAGACTTAGGCCTTTTGCTTTATGTTTGTATCATTTTCGCAAAACTACTAGTCTTAGCTGAGCCTATCGACACATCACTAGTGAGACTGTTTAAAATTTTATAAAACGTTTCATTTCTCTAGCGTGCACTGATAGTCCACTGATGTACTATCATTTCCTCTTTTTACACAAAATTCTTTTTGATTTTTCGATGTTTTTGGATTTTTCAAATTTTCAAAATTTCTAAAATTTTCTACTCCCCCTAAAATCAAAATATGTTTTAATTTTGATTTTTTGGGAAAATTTGAAAACAAACTGTACAAAGTAAAATGACAAACTGATGTGAATTGCTTCAAATCGCCATCCACTTGGCTTAAACAATCAGAACTCTCCCTGACAACAAACTGTTTTCTCATTTAGATTTCAAAACACCTAAGTTTGTTTTAATCAAAATGGTTTTTCCGGAAAATCAGTTTTGTGTGTCGTTTTACAAACATGGGGTTTCTGTGACAACCCTCACAATTACTGGTATCCGTACAATTAATTAATATTTATTTTGTGCTTAATGACTGTGCTTGATTACAACTGTTGATTTAACTGCTTACTGATTTCTGTTACATACGTATACATGCATCACCTTCATACTGTCACTCCATTTATTATATACAAACATTAGTGACAAACTTGATGCACAAAGCACAGTTAGCACAGTGAGCTGATAACCCAGAAAACATGCTGACAATGCCAGCACCTAGACCGACAATGTTTTTGAGGCTAGTATGAGCCAGAGACAGGGTACTACACTAGTAGGGAGTGTAGGAAGGTGAGGACCATAAAACTGCGCCACTAGGTGATAGTTATAGTGCCGGGAAATGCCTAAAACACACTTTAAATGCAGAATTCTGCAATAAATAACCAAAATTCAGCATTTAACTAAGTTAGTAAAGTGCAAAAACTTGGCAAAATAGTCCTAGATATTTTCCAAAGTGTTGGGAATTAAATGTGTCACTAAAGGTAACATAAAAGACACTCTGTGGATTAATTAAGCACTTTAACGGAACAACACCCAACCGAACAACCGGACTTTACCCGGGACATAAAAATATTGACAAACACATTGTTTTTACTTTTCAGAGCTAGTTAGGGTCCCCGAACACCCTAACACACCTTATAATTAACAACACACCATAACCACTAACTAAACAATTTAAATCCAACTAGATGGTAACCATAACCTTACAACCCAACCCCATACCCCCCCCCCCCCTTGGGCGACGGTCACCATAGGGTGACCAACCCTTTGTTTCTTTTCAATATTTTATTTAGATGTTGTGGTTAATGAGACATAGTGTATGGTGGATAATGTGGAAGTATGGTTTATAAATAAGCATAGGAGTTAATCATCTTCTCTCATCAAACATCAAACTTCACTCACAACTCTCTCTTCTCCTCTCTTTGGTTTGGCCGCCACCACCACACCACCATACCACCACCTTCAAGTCTTTTCCAAGCAATCCATATATATCCAAGGGTGCTAGAGACCGAACAAGTAAGATTGGTGCACTCGGAAGCTCAAGGACCGCTCTCGTTTTCTTTTATCCATCACTTTTATGCTTTGAAACTCCCCTAGCCTTGTGCTAGTAGTAAGTGCCTTAGATCTTCATCTTGTTCATATTTTTGGTGGTTAATAGTGAAAAGAATGATGAAATATTAAGAACTCTAAAGAACATAATCAAAGTCTTGAAGTATAAACTAACTAGAGATGAAAAATGGTTAAAGTAGTGATGAAATCATGTTGATCTTGTGTTATTATGATTATTGTATGTTGTTTGTTAGCTAAAATGTTATGATTCATCACATAGACTTGCTAAATCATGTTTAAAGACATGAACTAGCAAGATGTGAAAGATAGAAATGTTGTGGATGATGGAATCATCCACACACAAACTATGAACTTGGATAAATGAAAGTTTCTTGAAAAATAAAGATCAAAATAAGTTATGATCTTGTAGATCTAAAGATCTATGAGTGGTTTTTCGAAAGAACCAAGTGAAAAGTATGAGTTTTGTTAAAACTCGGATCTTACATAAACTAAACCCATTTTTAGTGAATAAACAAGTGTGGAAACACTTGTGTGACAAGAAAATTTCACAAAGAAATATTTTCAGAAAAGGTGACTAGAAGTTGTGAGAATATAAAATCTTTAAAAATAAAGTTTTTAAAGAACCAATCATATTTTTAAAGATAACAAGACTTACTAAGTGTGCTAGTAAGTTACTACATGTTTTTATAAATCTTCAAGTTCATAAGTTTATGGTTATTCTTGTTTTTGACAAATTTGGTAAATAAAGGTTGTATATTGTTGATTGAGAATTGATTGAATGATTTTACAAAAGAAAATGATACGCTAATAAGCGTGGACGCCTCCATTTACAAAGGAAACTCTGGCGAAATTTTCCTAAAAATCCAACACTTAGAAAATATTTTTCTAGTAAGTGTTTACAAATATATTTCTAAAATTTATTTTCAAAATAAACTTCGCCGTGAGTTTTATTACAAAAATATTAAAGGGCCGGAGGTTGATTTTCGTAAATAAAATTTGATAAATATATATTTAGAATATATATTTATTACTAAAACTCTTGTGTGATTGTTCGTTTATTTGTGTGAAATAAATATATTATTTTTAGGATAAAAATAATATAACTTATGACGCCATAAAAATTACGACTCCAAAATAAATATTTAAGTTACGCAAGTATTGTTGTATTATGAAGCGCTAAAACGTAACTTATGTATATTTCAGAAAAATACTCTTATACGTATATTTTGGTAAAATATTATTTTGGAAAGTTTATGAAGTAAAATATAATATTTTTGGGAAAAATATATATATTTTGGAATTAAGATGTTTTAGACAAGTAAATTAAATATATTTTCTAAGTGTGACTTAAAGCATATTTTTCGGAATTACAAGTGTACATGTATAAATACCCCCATCCTTGGGAAGGAAATACACATACAAAATAATTAAGAAGTGTGGATACAAAATAGTTGCCTAACTATTTTTCTAAACACAAAAGATAAGTTAAAATAATTAATATTATTTTAACAAGTATTATATCATAGTAACGCAACTCAAAACACTAAACCCTAAGCCAAGGCACGGCCCATTCGTCTAATAGACATTAGTACATGTAGGTCGTCACGCAACAGATCGAGTTTGAGGTTGACGTTACAGGATACGCACTTCTGTGAGTTCATGTCCCCCTTTTCTCTTAACTGTTTTCAGTTTTTATACTTCGGGGGTGGAATACGTGTTACAGTAATTACAGACACTTTTATACATGGTATGGTTAGCTTAAGGAGTGTATACTACTTAGATCATATGAGTGGGTAGGTGGTACTTGAGGCCATTTGTAACACCCCGTGTTTTCACGAGTGAAAGTCAAAGTCAAGGTCAAAGTCAACGACCGATTTCGCGCAACTCGACTCGTAGAAATGTTTTTATTTTAATTATATTATGTGGAGTAAGTGTCGTACATTGCAATAATCGAATCGTGTTAATTGTACTTCAATCGACCTACAACTGTGAATCATAGGCAGTAATAATGCGATAAAGTTAATCAACTAATGATCAAGCTACGCTAATCAAATCGACATCGAACCGTAACTCGAACTGTGTATTTTACTTGTTGTTAATAGGTGTGTGTGTGTGCCTTACGTGTTACCTGTGCGTGTTTATTTTATGTTATGTTGTGATAATCAAGCGAACTCAATCGAAACTCGAAGTCTAACTCGAAGGAAATCGAACCCCAAACCCGAATTCCGAATCGAACCGTGTCATAAACGAAGTAGTTGGGACTAAAAGTAATTTGACTAGGAAACCCTATCGAATCGTTCGCAATCGAAGCCGAAGCGTCATCGCACCGAACGCACCAAATCAGGCGACATCCGAACGGATGGTCAATCCGCACGGATTGCCAATCCGGATGGATGACCAATCCAGACGGATAGCCTATCCGGGTACGTGCTATTCGCACGGCTCACCCTTTCCCCTTTTAGCATCCTATAAATACACGGGTCACTCTCCAACCTTTCCACTTTTGGCAAGTGACGTCCGAACCGCACGCATTCTTCACCTTTTCTCAGATTTCTCTCAATCCAGGTAAGATATTGCTCTAATTCTTGTACATTCTTGATCACTACACAATTCTACACCTTTCCATCTTTCAAATCTCAACTTTCAACCGTAAAACCATCAAGATTTGAGGTATTCTCGGGTGACGTCACCATGAAGTTCTTATGAACTTCAAGCTTGACCTCATTCCACCAAGAATAACTCAGATCTGAACGGTTTCCACAAGATTTCACAACAACTTCACCTAAATCTAAACTTTTTCTAAGGATAAAAGAGTTGAAAGTAATAAACCTATGTTCTCTCCTTCTTTTACCCTTAAGATCGGTACGAATCTGATCGGTTCTAGTCTCTACTCGTTCATAGTGATGCACTAGTCCTAGATCTGGATTCTACCCACCAGACACCTGATTTCGGGGTCAACCGGAATGACCGTTCTGAGTCGCCGACAGGCTAAGTTAGGGTGGTTCCTGACCGGTCTAGTCATGCGGGTGAGAATACGATTCCAAGTGGTTACCACGTAATCAGAACGTCTCGATAAAACGATAACATCAACCAAGAGTAGATGGAGGGAACAACCAGAATGAGAGGCTGTCCGCACGAACAAGCTGTCCGCACGGACAGGCTATCCGGACGGGTTGTCACCCGGACGAGCTACCCTTGGGACCCACATTCAAAACGAGGTTTGAGTATCGACGAATGAGCAATCCGGACGAACGACCTCTGAATGGATTACTCTTCAGATCATGAGATACTAAGACCTTGAATACATTCAAACCAAGTTCATCCGCACGGACCAGTTGTCCGCACGGATAGACTATCCGGACGGATTGTCTTGTCCACATGAACAGCTACCCGGACGGATTACTACTTTCCGTACGGATTACCATCCGGGCGGATTACCTAATCCACTTAGTGACTTAGCCATAAAGACGTTGTCCGCACGGACTGCCATCCGGACGGATTGTTGTCCGCGCGACTGGCTTGAAGGGTAAAGATACTTAAATGTTTTCTAAATGCTACAACGAAAACTCCAAAGCACAAGCCATCATACACAAACACATCCTTAGGAAGAAACAATCCACTCGAACGTTTATCCGCACGAACAACTTGTCCGTACGAATAAGCAATCCGCACGAACAGCTCACTCGCACGGATAGTTTATCTGGATGGGTCAACATCCGCACGGATTACCATCCGCACGGATAGTTCACTCGCACGGATAACTTCCTCTCCCGGATAGTTGATCCGCACGATCAGTTATCCTACCCACTCTCACTTGTTACTATTTTACGCGCCACTTATCGTTATGCTATCGAATCTATTCAGGCTAACCGTACTCGCTGAAAAGCGCTCCCTTCAATCCATAATCGCTGTGAGTATACTCGAACCCTTTTTGCTTTAGCACTTTTGGGTGTTACATACGTTACGAATATTCAAACTACAACTATCACACTAGTCAAGCTATTTTAACGCTAAACCATTAATGCATGTTATACGTGGCTTATGAATGCTTGTTTGTTATGTTTACACATGGAATGCTGTCTACCTGCCTTAGCAACGATAGTACTATAGTTTGGACTCAGCACCCGTTCATACGGGGGTTGTTAAGGATCTTTTACTTGCATGGATTACGGTGGTAATCATGTATTGCGAACTGCCTCGGGCAGTCAACCCGCAGTCATTGGTATCGATGGATCTACGTCGATAACTAACGTGCTTCATTTCACTATGTGTACGTGCTGGTTATGCGTAAACGAATTCGAACTCTATATGCTATTATCAAACTTGTATGCTCACCTTTACATTTTATGTATTGACGTTATTTCAACGTATGTGACAGGTGCTTAGGTTGCTTTTATGCTCTTTGTGCTGTGATGAACTTGAAGCTAGGAACTGGAGTCCTAGAAACCAACGAATAAACTAATTATGTTTAAATCTGAGTTGTCAGAATAGAATATTTGTTTAGTTTTTGTCCGTAATAACTTGTTTGCTATTTGAGACATGGTATGGGACATGTTAACTTAAATTGAATGGTAATGATAGTTGTGATGGAAACTTCTGGACAATCTGTTTCGCTGAGTGCCGCGCCCCGATGATTCCGCCATCGGTTGGGGTGTGACAGATTGGTATCAGAGCCATAACTATAGAGAATTAGGCAAGACTCGACCTTGTCCGGGTCAAAGTCTTAGAGACCTAGACTATAGTTAAGAACCAACAGACCAACTTGTGCGTAACCAGTAGGGCTATGTATAAGCGTATCACTCGCGCTTTTCGATTATTCTACACTATCACTGCACTCGAATTTTCAGGTTATGAACGGGTAACGAGGTCGAGAATAGGTGTGAAAACCGCAAACTCTCGACTAAAGTTTCCTAATCAGTTTGCGTTTTAACTACAAACGAGGAGAAATCATACCAAATTAGGAGTGAAATCCATATTTTGATGAATAATCTCCTCAATTTTATTTAAGACTAAGGACGAAGTTGTAAGATAGGGGTGAAACCCTAACCTTGACGACTTGTCCTGCTCTTATACAAAACTCCCACCAAGGTTTCGATGGACTCCAACGATCTAAAGACACAATATAACCAATGGGAATTGCGCCAATGCCCAAGAATCGAGGCAAAGGCATAGTCCTGAAGGTAATTGTGCACACAGGATCCTTGCGAATAGTCGAACCACTTGGTTAGTCGAAGTCTAAATAGCCGCAGACAATCCATTCTCGATTTTATGTGTTTCAAGTTTTCGTCGCTTTTATGTGAGATACGTGTTTTGTACTTATTTACTGACGTTTTGAGGTACTACCGATTTCAATCTAATGTTTTTGGCCTTAGCTACTCACACAACACATCATTAACGAAGCGCTTGCACTCCACTACTTTCGAACACTCGCGAACTCTGAATACTAGGTTTCTGTTTTCTGACTGCCCTTAGTGACTAAGGTATATGTGTTCTTGCTATTGTGCTTACGTGTTTAGGAGTGTTGTGGTTATGTGCTCTATGTGTTTACGTGATTTGAGTAATTATGTGAATTTGTGACTATCTGCGTTTACATGGTACGTGTTACTGAGCTTTAGTAGTAGTAGACGTGTGAGGTGAGATTCGAATACATGTGTTGAGTTCCGTGGCGATGTCAATTGCAGACAATGTCGTCTGGATCTCATCATACACTCACTCGTCAGGAAAAGAGAGACAGACGTCTTGCCTCTATTATCGCGAAAAGTGTGGCAAAAGCTGTGAGTGATGCCTACGAGAACGCCAGCAAATCATCCGAGGAATCGAGGACTTAAGGTCCTAAAGCTGCAACGAGACCTTTCAGTTTCAAGCAATTCAAGTCGTGTGGGCCAAAAGAATTCACTGGCGATGGAGGTCCGACTGCATTATTTCACTGGTTTGACTCTATCGAGGTTACTCTACGACAGAGCGGTTGCCCGGATGACCTCTGAACTCTAAATGCTACCGGCGTCTTTCAGTCCCGTGCTCTAGACTGGTGGACGGCCGAGAGAAACAAGAGAGGGAACGATGCAGCTTACGGTCTGTCGTGGGAAGAGCTCAAGGAAGTCATGCTAGAGGAATTCTGCCCTCCTCACGAACGTCAAAAGCTCGAAGATGAATTATGGCACATACATCAGAAGGATGGAGACAATGCTGGTCTCACTGCTCGTTTCAAACAGCTCAGCATTATCTGTCCCGACCAGGTCAAGACTCCCGAGATGACCATCAAGAAGTACATCCGAGCTTTGCCCGACTGCGTTGCTGATTCCGTGCAAGCGGCTAAGACTACGACGATCGAAGAGACCTATCTGTTGGCCACTGAAATCAACGACAAAAGGGTTAAAGCTGGGGTGTGGGATAAAACCTCCAAGCATCTGCATCAAGCTACCGCTACTACACCGACTGTTGAACCTACCTCATCAAGCAACAAGAGAAAGAACAAGAGAAAGAGCAACTCCACCAACAAGAACTGTGCGATCACTGCTGCACCGGTTCAAACCGTACCTGCCCAACAACGTCAAGCGGCAGCACCTGTGGCCAATGCACCGCCTGCAAAACGTGCATACACTGGGCCACACCCACTCTTCCCTACTTGCACCTATCATCACCCGACTGCTATCCAATGCCATTTCTATGCTCATTGCAACGTGTACGGCCACTTTACCGCCAACTGCCGTATTCGTCAAGCTCCTGCCAATCAAGCTCTACTCACTGCCCCACAGGGTCAACAAGCTCCTCCGGCACCCGCAGTCAAGGCCAGAGCCTGCTTCACGTGTGGCGACCCGAACCATTTCGCCAACATGTGCCCGAACAGGGTAGTGAAACAAGAACCGCAACAGCAGCAGCCACAGCAGCAACAACAACAACAACAGCAACAACAGGCAGCACGCGCCAGAACTTTCAATCTTAACGTGTGTCAAGCTCAGGCCGACAACAACGTGGTCAATGGTACGTTCCTCGTGAATGGTATTTATGCTTCATGTTTGTTTGATACTGGAGCGGATAATTGCTTTGTGTCGTTCGAATTTGAGAAACTCCTTAGTCGTAGACGTTCCAAACTCTCTTCGGCATTCGAAGTTGAAGTCGCTACCGGAAGAACCGTCGCTGTAAATTCCGTTATCCGTGATTGTACTCTTGAACTCAACAATCACATCTTCTCGATCGACCTTATTCCGATGCAACTCGGAAGCTTCGACGTCATAGTAGGCATGGATTTTCTTCGCGAGAATCATGCCGAAGTAGTGTGCTTCGACAAGATGATTCATTTTTCGCTCGCCAATGGTGATTTATTATGTGTGTATGGCGATACTACCTCAAAAGGGCTCAAGCTTATGTCATGCCTACAAGCTAGCAAGTATCTCCGCAAGGAATACAGGGCTTTCTTGGCTCACGTTGTAGCAGCGGAGAAGGAAAAGAAAGAGAAGAAGGAAGTGAAAGACGTTCCCGTGGTTTGGGAATTCCCTCAAGTTTTTCCAGAGGACCTTCCCGGACTACCTCCAAAACGCGATATTGATTTTCGCATTGATCTCATTCCTGGAGCTAATCCTACCGCCAGAGCTCCTTATCGACTCGCGCCGTCCGAAATGCGCGAACTCTCAACCCAACTCCAGGAATTGCTTGAGAAAGGCTTCATTCGCCCGAGCACCTCTCCTTGGGGCGCAGCAGTCCTTTTCGTCAAAAAGAAGGATGGGCCGTTTAGGATGTGCATCGACTATCGGGAATTGAATAAGCTAACTATCAAGAATCGCTATCCTTTACCCCGCATCGACGATTTGTTTGACCAACTACAAGGCGCTACGTGTTTCTCGAAGATCGATCTACGTTCAGGATATCATCAGCTGCGTATACAAGAGGAGGATATACCCAAAACCGCGTTTCGAACCCGTTACGGCCATTATGAATTCGTTGTCATGCCTTTTGGCCTAACAAACGCACCAGCAGTTTTTCATGGATCTGATGAATCGCGTGTGTAAACCATATCTCGACCGTTTCGTCATTGTATTCATCAACGATGTCTTGATCTATTCTAAGTCGAGAGCCGAACACGCGCAACATCTACGGTTGGTTCTCGAGTTACTCCAGGGGAACCAACTCTACGCCAAATTCTCCAAGTGCGAATTTTGGTTGGGGGAGGTTCAGTTTCTGGGTCACATTGTAAATAGTTAGGGTATTCACGTCGATCCTGCGAAGATTGAAGCTGTCAAGAGCTGGGTTACGCCTAAGAATCCGTCTGAAGTCCGTTCTTTTCTCGGACTAGCAGGCTATTATCGACGATTCATCCAAGGATTCTCGAAGATTGCTGTACCGCTTACCTCTCTTACACATAAGGACCAGCCTTTTTTTTGGGGAACTAAACAAGAGTCTGCCTTTCGAACCCTCAAACACATGCTTTGCAATGCTCCTGTCCTCACACTACCCGACGGAAACAATGATTTCATTGTCTACTGTGATGCTTCCAACCTTGGTCTTGGTTGCGTCCTTATGCAACGGGACAAGGTCATAGCTTACGCATCTCGACAGCTCAAAATCCACGACAAGAACTATACAACCCACGATCTCGAGCTAGGCGCGGTTGTTTTTGCATTAAAGATTTTGGCGACACTACCTGTATGGTACTAAGTGTACGATCTTCACCGATCATAGGAGCCTACAACACATCTTTAATCAGAGGGAACTAAATATGCGTCAACGCCGATGGGTAGAACTTCTCAACGACTACGACTGTGAGATTCGTTATCACCCAGGCAAAGCAAATGTTGTTGCCGACGCACTTAGCAGACGGAGCTATCTGCTTAGCACCCGAAATGTTCAAGCCCAGCATAACCTCGAAGCTCTCATCCGCGACGCCCAGCATGCATGTTTCAACGAACGCACTCTGAAGAAGGAACGAATCTACCACGATGGAGCCCAGCTGGTAAGTAAATCAAACGGGATATTCCACTTTCTAGACCGAATTTGGATTCCCAAGCGAACCGATTTACGGCAGATTATCATGGACGAAGCCCATAAATCCCGCTATTCGATTCATCCTGGAGCTGACAAGATGTACCAGGATCTTCGCTATAGGTACTGGTGGCCGGGTATGAAAAGGGATATCGCTCTCTACGTCGGGAAATGCCTAACCTGTGCTAGAATCAAGGCTGAACATCAAAGACCCTCTGGCTTGCTCGAACAACCACCAATTCCTATGTGGAAATGGGAGAGCATAGCCATGGATTTCGTAACCAAGCTTCCAACCACGTCATCAGGTCACGACAGCATTTGGGTTGTTGTTGACCGTTTCACTAAATCAGCTCATTTTCTGCCAATACGAGAAGACTACATGGTGGAACGATTAGCCCGAATCTACACCGACGAGATCATTTGTAGACATGGGACGCCTTGTGACATCATCTCTGACCGTGATGCTCGGTTTACGTCGCGATTGTGGGAAACGTTTCAAATGGCACTCGGTACAATGCTTAATCTAAGTACCGCGTTCCACCCACAAACCGACGGTCAGACTGAAAGAACGATTCGTACTCTAGAAGAGATGCTCCGTTCGTGTGTTCTAGACTTCGGTGGTAATTGGGATAAACACCTGCCGTTAGTCGAATTCTCGTATAACAACAGCTATCAGGCCAGCATTCAGATGGCACCTTTCGAAGCGTTATATGGAAGAAGATGTCGATCGCCTATTGTATGGCACGAGATCGGTCACTCGCAACTAACCGGTTCGGAGCTGCTACAAGAAACGACAGACAAAATTTTCCAAATTCGAGACAACTTTGCGAAAGCTCGGGATAGACAGAAAGTTTATACCGATAAAAAGCGCAAGCCCCGGGAATTTGGCGTTGGTGACTACGTACTCCTAAAGGTATCACCTTGGAAGGGTGTAGTCCGATTCGGTAAAAAGGGAAAACTCGCGCCCCGATATGTGGGACCTTTTAAGATTCTGGAAAGGATCGGAAAAGTTGCCTACAGACTCGAATTACCGAAGGAACTTAGCAATGCCCACCCGACTTTCCACGTATCGAACCTCCGAAAGTGCATCGCCGACCACGATTTACATGTCTCTCTAAACGATCTACAAGTGAACGAAACATTACACTTCGTGGAAAAGCCTGTCGAAATCATGGATCGCCAAACCAAAGAACTCAGGCGCTCACGCATTCCTATTGTGAAAGTCCGATGGGAAGGCAAGCGAGGCGCGGAGTTCACTTGGGAACTCGAAAGCGACATGAAGACAAAGTATCCACAGTTGTTTAATGAGTAAGTAATATCTGGTTAAGAAAGGCAAGGTGGCATAATTGTAAATAAGGAAAGATTCCTTATTCCCTTGGCCTATAAATAGGAGCCTTAGGGTTTCAATTAGGGACTTTTGCTCTTTTGGCATTTAGGAGCCTTGGAGATCTAGAGCTAGAGAGAGAAAGTTCTAGAGAGAGAAAGTGCTTCACGTGATTCAAGTTCTTGTATGATTTCAGATCTAATTAATAGAATCGCGATTATATTACATTCTAGTGCGTTTGATCTGTGCAATCGAGAACCTGCTTAGATACCACATGGATGTCCCGATTCGACTCCGTTGCGATTATGTTTGGTCACCATCGTGCACGGATTCCGCACGTTACAAGTCAAAAATCGGTCCAAACGAAGAACTCTCACACGTGATTCACGACCTTGTTACAGCTTCAGCTTAATTTCGGGACGAAATTCCCTAAACAAGGGGAGGCTGTAACACCCCGTGTTTTCACGAGTGAAAGTCAAAGTCAAGGTCAAAGTCAACGACCGATTTCGCGCAACTCGACTCGTAGAAATGTTTTTATTTTAATTATATTATGTGGAGTAAGTTTCGTACATTGCAATAATCGAATCGTGTTAATTGTACTTCAATCGACCTACGACTGTGAATCATAGGCAGTAACAATGCGATAAAGTTAATCAACTAATGATCAAGCTACGCTAATCAAATCGACATCGAACCGTAACTCGAACTGTGTATTTTACTTGTTGTTTATACGTGTGTGTGTGCCTTACGTGTTACCTGTGCGTGTTTATTTTATGTTATGTTGTGATAATCAAGCGAACTCAATCGAAACTCGAAGTCTAACTCGAAGGTAATCGAACCCCAAACCCGAATTCCGAATCGAACCGTGACATAAACGAAGTAGTTGGGACTAAAAGTAATTTGACTAGGAAACCCTATCAAATCGTTCGCAATCGAAGCCGAAGCGTCATCGCACCGAACGCACCAAATCAGGCGACATCCGAATGGATGGTCAATCCGCACGGATTGCCAATCCGCACGGATTGCCAATCCGCACGGATTGCCAATCCAGACGGATGACCAATCCGGACGGATAGCCTATCCGGGTACATGCTATCCGCACGGCTCACCCTTTCCCCTTTTAGCATCCTATAAATACACGGGTCACTCTCCAACCTTTCCACTTTTGGCAAGTGACGTCCGAACCGCACGCATTCTTCACCTTTTCTCAGATTTCTCTCAATCCAGGTAAGATCTTGCTCTAATTCTTGTACATTCTTGATCACTACACAATTCTACACCTTTCCATCTTTCAAATCTCAACTTTCAACCGTAAAACCATCAAGATTTGAGGTATTCTCGGGTGACGTCACCATGAAGTTCTTATGAACTTCAAGCTTGACCTCATTCCACCAAGAATAACTCAGATCTGATCGGTTTCTACAAGATTTCACAACAACTTCACCTAAATCTAAACTTTTTCTAAGGATAAAAGAGTTGAAAGAAATAAACCTAAGTTCTCTCCTTCTTTTACCCTTAAGATCGGTACGAATCTGATCGGTTCTAGTCTCTACTCGTTCATAGTGATGCACTAGTCCTAGATCTGGATTCTACCCACCAGACACCTGATTTCGGGGTCAACCAGAATGACCGTTTTGAGTCGCCGACAGGCCAAGTTAGGGTGGTTCCTGACCGGTCTAGTCATGCGGGTGAGAATACGATTCCAAGTGGTTGCCACGTAATCAGAACGTCTCGATAAAACGATAACAGCAACCAAGAGTAGACGGAGGGCACAACCAGAACGAGAGGTTGTCCGCACGAACAAGCTGTCCGCACGGACGAGCTGTCTGCACGGACAGGCTATCCGGACGGGTTGTCACCCGGACGAGCTACCCTTGGGACCCACATTCAAAACGAGGTTTGAGTATCGACGAATGAGCAATCCGGACGAACGACCTCTGAATGGATTACTCTTCAGATCATGAGATACTAAGACCTTGAATACATTCAAACCAAGTTCATCCGCACGGACAGACTATCTGGACGGATTGTCTTGTCCGCACGAATAGCTACCCGGACGGATTACTACTTTCCGTACGGATTACCATCCAAGCAGATTACCTAATCCACTTAGTGACTCAGCCTTAAAGACGTTGTCTGCACGGACTGCCATCCGGACGGGTTGTTGTCCGCGCGACCGGCTTGAAGGGTAAAGATACTTAAATGTTTTCTAAATGCTACAACGAAAACTCCAAAGCACAAGCCATCATACACAAACACATCCTTAGGAAGAAACAATCCACTCGAACGTTTATCCGCACGAACAACTTGTCCGTACGAATAAGCAATCCGCACGAGCGACTATTCCGCACGGATTACCATCCGCACGGATAGTTCACTCGCACGGATAACTTCCTCTCCCGGATAGTTGATCCGTACGATCAGTTATCCTACCCACTCTCACTTGTTAGTGTTTTACACGCCACTTATCGTTATGCTATCGAATCTATTCAGGCTAACCGTACTCGCTGAAAAGCGCTCCCTTCAATCCATAATCGCTGTGAGTATACTCGAACCCTTTTTGCTTTAGCACTTTTGGGTGTTACATACGTTACGAATATTCAAACTACAACTATCACACTACTCAAGCTATTTTAACGCTAAACCATTAATGCATGTTATACGTGGCTTATGAATGCTTGTTTGTTATGTTTACACATGGAATGCTGTCTACCTACCTTAGCAACGATAGTACTATAGTTTGGACTCAGCACCCGTTCACACGGGGGGTTGTAAAGGATCTTTTACTTGCATGGATTACGGTGGTAATCATGTATTGCGAACTGCCTCGGGCAGTCAACCCGCAGTCATTGGTATCGATGGATCTATGTCGATAACTAACGTGCTTCATTTCACTATGTGTACGTGCTGGTTATGCGTAAATGAATTCGAACTCTATATGCTATTATCAAACTTGTATGTTCACCTTTACATTTTATGTATTGACGTTATTTCAACGTATGTGACAGGTGCTTAGGTTGCTTTTATGCTCTTTGTGCTGTGATGAACTTGAAGCTAGGAACTGGAGTCCTAGAAACCAACGAATAAACTAATTATGTTTAAATCTGAGTTGTCGGAACAGAATATTTGTTTAGTTTTTGTCCGTAATAACTTGTTTGCTATTTGAGACATGGTATGGGACATGTTAACTTAAATTGAATGGTAATGATAGTTGTTATGGAAACTTCTGGACAATCTGTTTCGCTCAGTGCCGCGCCCCGATGATTCCGCCATCGGTTGGGGTGTGACACCATTAATCCTCGTTGTAGGACCGAGGGTCATGAGTGATAGATCTATTTGGGTGTAGCGAGCCCCACTCCTGAGTCCGCTGAGTGGACCATGGGGTGACTATGAGCCCGACGCCAAAATCTGCTAGGTTTGAGTCTTCCTGCATCACTTCACACATATCATTGGCTTTGCAACCCAATGGTGATCTCTTTTTCCTTAATTGCTACGTACCAGGGATTTTCATACATACTACAAAGGTTTATACATACTCACTTTTACATGAACTCTCTCAACTTTTGTTGATTTTTCAAACTACATGTATTTTAGGAAATTAATGGATCTGGTCAAGTTTGCAATGATGTTAAGCTGCGTAGGGAATAATGATGTCATCCAGGTTTAGGAGGTGTGACCCTTGCCTGGACGGGTTACAAGTCTTAAACCGTATTTCCAGTCAAGTCTTTGTCGTGTCGTATGAACATGTTTTTAATTATGTCATGATTGTATTTGGTTTCATGTGTCTACTTTTAAAACAATGTTGTTGTGGTAACTTTTAAAACTTGATGAATGGATGACTATCATGCGTTATATTTTCATATAGCATTGTTGTGGTTGTGCTATGGTATTAAGAAGTCACACCAAATATACCCACGCTTCCGCAAAAGACAGGGTGTGACAGTTTCATCACATTGCTTTTCATCTACTTGTATGATTAGGTTTTAATCAAGTTCAACTTAATGATCTTGACAAAACCTCTTGTAAAAATACCACTTGTAGGTAATTCACATACACATTTTTCAAGAAAGATGCCAATTCCTTCTCCACTATTACCAACTCGGGAGCTCCGACAAGTCCGGTTTTTACTCTTGATAGGTTCTATCCCATGACGATACGAACATGGGTGACCCATCTTCAGCTGGTTTACTCTTTTTCGATTCATAAAATTCCTTTACCCCTTTGACTTTCCCGTCAACCATTTTTCCAAAAATATGTTTTACTTTGGGGTTAAAGGCTTTCTCAACATCAAGTTCTTTCTTTTCAGAAAAAAATTGATTTGAAATCTCAACATTTCCATTTTTTTGTTTAAAATTTTCAGCCCGCAGTGGTGGAAAATTGACATCATCCATTGGCGGAACTGACGTTTCAATTTTTAGCTCAGCTTGTGGCTCTTCTGACTTTGACGAATCAGATTCATCACCAAAACATGGCTCCTTTGCTTCCGAAGAAACAAATTCATCGCCGACCTTTATTGGAACCCAATCCACACTGATTTAGGTTTTCCAAATTCATCAACTTGTGACATGAACGACCTTTCACCGTTTCTTATATACTCAAAAACTTTGATAAAGATTTTATCTGAAAAATTAACCTTCTTTGATTTTTTAACCATTTGATTAGTCAATTTTTCTTTCTTTATCCTCTCTTTTGTCCTCAGATTTGTATCTGAAGGATTCGTTTTGCTTGATTGACCATTTTTGTTGAGCAAATCGATTCATCAGAACTTTTATCTGAATTACCAGTTTTACCCGAGGACAAAATCCTTTCAAGATACTCTCTTGCTTTCTTTCTTTTCTTTCTCAGTCTATCTTTCTGCCCTTGTGACAATTTCACTTTCTGTTCTTTGGGCTTTTCTTCAACTTTGACTGTTTTCTTTACTATCTTATGAGATTCAGCCCTCGATCTTCTCTTTGATCTCATTGGGCAATCTCTGGCAATATAACCTTTGATTTGACATTCATAACATCTTCTTGTCTCAAATTTCTGACTCTGGCAGTTAACAGCAATGTGTCCTTTAAAACCACATTTGTAACACACCCTGTTATCATACCAATCTCCACTTTCAAACCAAACACTCAAATCATAACACTGATTTGATTTGTAGTACTGATCATTTCTCTGTTTTCTATCATTGTAATGATTTGGATTTGAAGAATCTTCATCCTATCTTCTCCTGTAAGCTTGATTTGACTTTTGAGCACCGTGGTCAAACCTGCACCACTTATTACCAACCTTTTGTAAGTTTTGATTTTCAACTTTTTGTGGTTTTTTATAATGATTGGATGATTGAACTGATGATCTTTTATTGTTGTTTTGAAATTTTTTTGAATTTTTAACATTTTTGTTTTTGTACTACATTCTTCTTAAAAGGTTTTTGCATTGAGCATTCACCTCTTTCAGTAGATTGTAAAACAGTTTCTTGAAAATTTTCTTTTAATTTCAAAAATATTTTCTCTTTATTATCTTCATCATCAAATTTATCATCACAATCTTCAATTATGACATCGTCATAATTTGTGACATTGTCACTTATTGGAATTTCATTGATCGGTTTTGGACATATATGATCTAGAAATACTGACAAAGTAACAAAACCTTTCAACTTCTTTTCTAATTCTTCAATTATATTTTTAGCACACTCAACTTCATTTCAAGTTGAGTGATTTTCTCAAGATGAGAATTTATTGATTTTTCATTTTCAATTTTATTTTTATCTAAAACATATTTTTCATTTTCTAAAACTTTTATTTGACTTTGAAATTCTGTTTCTTTTTCTTTTAAAACTTTGTTTTCTAATTTTATCCAAAACACATCTTCATTTTCTAAAAACTTTATTCTATTTTGAAGTTCTTTTTCATTTTCTTTTAAATTTTTGTTTTCCAATGTCAAACTCTCCACATCTTTTAGAAGTTTGACATTTTCTGAATCAGATTTATGACATTTTGAGCACACAGGTTCAGATCTTGAAATTTCATTTTTCTCGGATTCTTCATTCTTTGAAATTACCTCTGTCTCTGTCTTGTATGTACCTGCACAAAAAATTTTAACAAAATCAAGAAGATTCATGTTTTCGTCAATATAACAACCCCTCTTAATATCATATTTCATAACATTTTTTGCTGCAAGACACATATATACTCTTCTACTCATTTCAAACATCACATCCAAACTTATTTTTCCTAAGTTCTTTTCTATTTCATTTATCAAATCCTTCTTTTTCTTATCATTTTCATATTTGTGTGTTTTGAGCTCATCAAAGAATTGTCATAAAAAAAACTTTGAAAATCTAGAATCTTTTTTCAGGTTTTTCAAAAAACCATCCCATTCTGAAGGTAACGCGTCTGCAAATTTTGATATCTGTTCAGCATTCGACATCCTTATCTCGTACCTTTTTAAATTTTCAAGTAACAGATCATACCAGTTTTCCAACTCATCCAACGTTTCACGTCTTTTACACAAAAAATATTCAAGTCTATTAACCCAAACATTCTTATTCTCATTTTCTTTCCTGTTATACCAAATCCCATCAAACCAATTATTTAAACTTTCAAGGCTATCGTTTTCCTCTTCGTCAAACATTTTAACCACACTTTCTTTGTTAAATGACATGGTTCAAAAATTGTTTTTAGTTCAAAGTTCACAAATTTTAACTTCCACGAATCCCACTAAACGTTTGTAACCAAGAAATCCACAAGCGAGATGCCCACTAATCAAACCCGGTTTAAAAACTCTTGTTCCAATTTTTAAAAGCCCACTATCAAATGAATATTTGTGATTGGGCCGATAACTTCGAACTATGCAAACCTTGGGCTGAGATAATCACATGACAACACTTCTTAAAGATTGAGCCGATGATATGGATCTGACAATTCAAATAAAGTGTTCACGTGATTTGCAATGTATAAAAGACTTTTGACCTCTTGACTTTCAGGATGATATCACATGCAATCTGACTTTTAGATTGGCCGACAAGTTAAAATCTCAAAACTTTTTGATGGGGCCGCAACTATGGACTGTTATATTCACGAGAATTAGTAAATTACCTGTCAAACAATTAAAGAATCACGTGACTTCTGATCAATGCTAAAATTTTATTGGACCTAAAACCCACTTAGCCGACAATCACTATTTAATTATTATTGGGCTATGCAGTCTTGATTCAATGAAAGATCCAACAGATTATGATTGGGCCGATTCACAATTCACAATTCATTTTTTAAACACAGTGGCCGACAAAATCAATTCACAATTCAATTCTCATTGGGCCTCTAAATTGATCTTTAATAATGATTGGGCCGCTTAAATCAAAGTCACATGCACTCTGAATTATCAATTAATGAATCCGATGACTTATCGATTATGTTGACAGACACTTTCAAACCGAATTAGCAATTTCACGCGAAATGAAAACTATTTCGTGCGAAATGAATGTCAGCTTCATATGAATTGAGTCTTTTCGTACGAAATGATGTACTCTCAAACGAAATGGAACAATTTTCTTCAATTCGTGCGAAATGAAAAAATATTTCACACGAAATGAGTTTTTCAAACAAAATGACACTTCATTTCGTACGAAATGAATGATGATGTCATCCTATCGACTGGTTTTTGGCAAAATTGATCAACTTTTAGTCTGATTTTAGGTCTAGGATTCATTAAAACAGTATTTCGCACGTAATATATGAAAATCAAGCCATTTTATCCGTAAAAACTTGGTTAATTTTGAAAAATATGAAGAAGAATGAGTAGAAGACAAAATTTTCCTTGCAAACAAGCTGAAATGGTAAGAACTCTTCCTCCTGAGCTCTGATACCACATGTAGGATCGTTTGTACGACCTAAACGGGTCGTTCAGAAGAGTTCTCGGACTAAATCAGAGGCGGAATTCAGTGATTTATTCTTCGTTCAGCTTGTATTGCACTTGGAATCACTTTACTAGTCTCTTGTATTGATTTGACAAAGATATACATGCTAGAGACACTCCGGCAGAGCTTCGCTACCGGATCTCAAAAGTTACAAATGAAATGACCAAGTCTCCTATTTATACTAAATCCATTCCCCATGAAAATGAGAAGCCCATTCCATGCGAAATGGCCAATGCCATTTCGTGTGGAATGACAATCCCATTTCGTGTGGAATGACTATACTTTACACGTTTCTCGTTTTTCTCGATCTACGTGACTTGATCTATCATTCTAATTACAAGACTCGATACAAGACGAAGTCAACAGACATATGCACCAACACTACCTCCCGTTGCAACAATCGGGATCACACCGGGCCTTCCAAGACCCAACCCCCTACTTTCAGAGCCGGTTTAATCCGGCGAACGTGAGTGAAGAACCATTGGCCATAACCCGTTGGGCCAAGAAGACCATTTTTCTAAAGCCTAGGATATGGATATGGACGAGGATCCAGATCCAGAACCTGCCGAGCCGCCAACTGGGACGCCCACGCATCCCATAGAGATTTTAGACGGATCATCTTTCCATGGTTCGCCTTATAGAGGTCCCGATTCATTTGCTCAATGGTGGAGCAATTATCACTGGGAGTACACACCTTCCCACCACTCATCACCACACCAACAGGTCTCCTCTGAGGACCCACATTTTGAGGCGGTCACGCCACCGCCACCGCCTCCGCTAGTGCAGCAGCCGCCTCCAGAATCACCGAGGCGAATAAGATCAGGTGCACGGATGTCCGTGCGAGGAGGGGATTTTCACTTCAGCACCCCTCAACACTCCAGTGGCAGTCACTACCCGCCACTGTATGAAGACCCGCAGATGGGTGGGCCTTCAAACCCTGTATCAGAAGTCGACTCAGCTCTGGTCGCACCACCACCACCAATGGGTTTTGATAACCCAATTCCTTCATACGCCGGTGCAGCGGCGTATAACCCATTTGAGCAGCCAGCCTACCCGGGGTACAACTATTACAATGCCCCTACTGTCAACCCATACATCGAGGCGGCCAACTACAGTGCTCTTCACCCTGAAGGGCCCTATGCAGCTTCGTACCAATCTGGGTACCAAGCATACAGTTATCCATACCCGCCACCTCCTCAACCTTTGCAGCAGCAGCCGCCACAGCCGCCACTGATCCAGCCACAGCAACAACAGGAAATCCTTCAGAGGTTGAACCAGGTGGAACGGGAGGTGCAAGAGGAGCGTAGAAGCCGCCGGGGTCTGCTTAAGTGTTTGGCGAATCTGATCAAGGGGAAGAAGAAGAGGGATTTTTGAATATTCCTTATTTATTTGGATTGTAATTTCCTTATTTCAATCATGTCCCTGCGTGGACATTTTTATTTATGTACTTAGCCCCTGCGAGGACTTGTATTTTCATTTTAGCCCCTGCGTGGGCAAGTTATTTATGTAAAAGTCCCGTTTAGGGCATCTATGTACTCCTTTAAAATTTAATGGAATATTTTAGTTTTAAAATTTCATTTGTCATCATATGCATGAATATAATATATGAAATAAATCAAAATATCATTCCTTTTTGTAATTGACCTGCCATTAATTATTAAATGAAATCTTAAAGGTAAAAACCTAGCCCATATGTCATTCTAAGACAGGGCCATGATGGTAGTCCTTTTTATGATTTAAATCCTTGTTAACATCTGAAAACATGTTAACACTCCTGACAAATGTGATTCGATAAAATCACACAAGTCATCCTTATATTGGATTCTTCCAATTTCTTTTATGTATTATTTATTTAAACATCCATTAGTGATGAAGTACCTACGGGTCACACTTATTGTCCTATAAGACAAAAAGACAGTTGTAGTCTACAACTCCCTGTCAAGAAAAGGTAATGAAATATGTTCAAGCCTTAATGCCTCGATCCTATAAAATCATGGCTTATAATTTAAAATTGTCTATGTGACTAGGCTTTTGTGCCATTCTAATATTTTGATAATTTACAAATGAGGATTAATTATAAAGAAGATCCTAGATAAATTATGCCTAACAAATTAACCGATATGGTTTAGTATTACCATAGTTAATGAATTTCCATAAATGACAATTCCATAATAGACTTCTGAATAAATCATTATTAATATTTTATGTAGCAATCAAGCTACATGGCTGGATCAGATGAGGTTAACAGTCACCCGAGGGTGAATAATGATACTACCAGAGTTAATGTAGCTGGTGCGGAACTGCAGGCATTAATAGATAATGCCGTTACTCGAGCTCTCGACAGACAGTTTAATGAATCAAGTGGTACTCGCGCCAGAACTCAGTCCATACCACATACAAAACCACCCTCCAAGACTCATGTATCTCATATGGACGAATCTCATCATTCGTCAAATCAGAGGAGTGTTCCATCCAACCAAATTGTACTCAATCAAGAGCCACGTATTAAGACCTGTTCTTATAAGTATTTCGTCTCCTGCAAGCCCAGGGATTTCACAGGGGAGAAAGGAGCCATTGATTGCATGACGTGGCTCGATGAGATGGATACAGTGGTTGATATTAGTGGTTGTGCCGAACAGGACATTGTGAAGTTTGTTTCACAATCCTTTAAAGGAGAAGCTTTGGCTTGGTGGAGGTCATTGATCCAAGCTACAGGGAAGATCCCGTTGTATAACTTGACGTGGGATCAGTTTGTTGCTCTAATCAAGGAAAATTTCTGTCCTCAACATGAAGTTGAGAAAATCGAGACTGACTTCTTGAAATTGGTCATGAAGAACTTAGACTGTCAGGCATATCTTACGAGCTTCAACACCATGTCTCGATTGGTTCCATATTTGGTCACACCGAAACCGAAACGTACAGCTCGTTTTATTGGAGGTTTAGCTCCGGAAATTAAATCAAGTGTGAAAGCATCTAGACCCACCACATTCAGGTCGGTGGCTGATTTGTCGTTATCTCTTACTCTCGATGCGGTCAGGCAGAGATCGCTTAAAAATTCCGAAGAAGGGAAGAGGAAACGTGAGGAGGAGAACTCACGCCGTTCTAATAAGAAACATAAAGGGAACTCGGATCACAAGAAGAGTTCAGGGTTTAAAAAGGATAGTCAGCAGTCGGGTGAAAAGCCCAAGTGTAAAACCTGCAAGAAGCATCATCTAGGGAAATGCAGGTTCGAATCAAGATCCCAATACCAGCCTAGAGCTTGTGGGATCTGCAAATCAAATGAGCATAAAACGTTGGATTGCAAGAAGATAAAGATTGCGACTTGTTACAACTGTAATGAGAAAAGGGCATATCATGTCCAACTGCCCAAAGTATGCAAGGAAACCTGAAGAGGGTAAAAAGACCAATGCTCGGGTCTTTCAGATGAATGCTCAGGAGGCCATTCAAAATGACAATGTGATAACAGGTACCTTTCTTATCAATGATGTTTATGCTAGAGTATTGTTTGATTCGGGTGCAGACAAGTCTTTTGTGGATAATAAATTTTGTAAGTTATTAAATCTGCATGTTAAGACTCTAAGGTATGAAGTAGAATTAGCCGATGGTACTATAGAGACCGCTTCAACAGTTCTAGATGGATGTTTTATATCCATTAGGAATCACTCTTTTCCACTCTCCTTGCTTCCGTTAAAACTAGCTGGATTCGATATAGTGATAGGCATGGATTTGTTATCACATAACCAAGCTCAGATCGTTTGTGACAAGAAACAAGTAGTGATCAAGACTCCCTATAGTGAGCCACTTACAATACAAGGAGATACACAGTACGGGTTACCTAAGCAAGTGTCCATGCTTAAGGCATCAAGATGTATGAAGAGAGGTTGTGTCATTTATATGGCACAGGTAACAATTGATGAACCAAAGCCTAAGATTGAAGACATCCCATTTATTTCTGAATATACAGAAGTATTCCCTGAAGAACTACCTGGT
Source organism: Helianthus tuberosus (assembly GCA_030545235.1). NCBI lineage: Eukaryota > Viridiplantae > Streptophyta > Magnoliopsida > Asterales > Asteraceae > Helianthus > Helianthus tuberosus. Next base: position 38,740 of record JARYGA010028275.1, on the reverse strand, counting down.
TTACCCCCAGATAGGCAAGTAGAGTTCAGAATCGATATCATTCCTAGAGCTGCACCAATTGCAAGAGCACCTTATCGATTGGAACCAACTGATATGAAGGAGTTAAGGACTCAGTTGGATGATTTATTGGAAAAGGGTTTTAATCGACCTAGCTCGTCCCCTTGGGGAGCACCAATCCTCTTTGTGAAAAAGAAGGATGGCTCAATGCGTCTATGCATCGATTATCGCGAGCTGAATAAAGTGACGATCAAGAATAGATATCCGCTACCCAGGATCGATGATCTGTTCGATCAGCTTCAAGGAGCAAGTTACTTCTCCAAGATTGATTTAAGGTCAGGTTACCATCAACTGAAAGTCAGAGATGAAGATGTGCATAAGACTGCATTCAGAACTCGACATGGACACTACGAGTTCTTGGTGATGCCTTTCGGGCTCACTAATGCACCTGCAGCATTCATGGATCTCATGAATCGCGTTTGCAAGCCGTACTTGGACAACTTTGTCATTGTCTTCATCGATGACATTCTTATTCACTCAAAGAGTCAAGCCGATCATGAAAGACATCTTCAGTGTATCCTTAAACTACTACAGCAAGAGAAGCTCTACGCCAAATTTTCTAAATGCGAGTTTTGGCTTCATGAAGTCCAATTTCTTGGACATGTGGTGAGCGAGCGTGGTACCCAGGTGGATCCCACTAATATTGAAGCGATTATGAATTGGCAAGAACCTAAGACTCCTATAGAGATACACAGCTTTTTGGGTCTAGCAGGATACTATCGACGTTTCATTGAAAACTTCTCAAGAATTGCTGCACCCTTAACATCGTTAACTCGCAAGAATGTCAAGTTTGACTGGGGTCCCAAGCAGCAAGAATCCTTTGATATTCTTAAGAAGAAGTTAAGCAATGCACCTGTACTAACATTGCCAGAAGGTGTTGAAGAATTTGTGGTTTATTGAGACGCATCGCACACAGGCATGGGATATGTGCTTATGCAGAAAGGCAGGGTTATTGCCTATGCTACACGTCAATTAAATGAGACTGCGTCGATGGATAGAGACGCTGAATGATTATAACTGTGAAATCCGATATAATCCAGGCAAAGCGAATGTAGTCGTCGATGCCTTGAGCAGGAAGGAAAGGGTTAAGCCTATTAGAATCAATGCCAAGAGCATTGAATTGAAGAACCGTTTGAATGAAAGGTAATTAGCTGCTCAAAAGGAAGCTGTATTAGAATCTAACTATCCAAATGAGAAGCTGGGCGTAACTGCTGAACAGTTATCATATGGCAAGGATGGAATCCTAAGATTGAATGGTCGAATATGGGTTCCAATTTATGGAGGACTTCGAGAAATGATTCTTCAAGTAGCCCATAGCTCCAAATACTCTGTTCATCCTGGCAGTGATAAGATGTACCAGGATTTAAAGGCAAATTATTGGTGGATAGGTTTGAAGAAGTCTATAGCCACTTATGTGGCTAAATGTCTGACGTGCGCACAAGTTAAAGCAGAGCATCAAAAGCCGTCGGGTTTGCTACAACAGCCTGAACTTCCCACCTGGAAATGGGAAATGGTAACCATGGATTTTATCACAAGTTACCAAAGACAAAGTGAGGAAATGATACTATTTGGGTTATAGTAGATAGACTGACCAAGTCAGCCCACTTCTTGCTGATTAAAGAAACCCACAACTCTGACAAGCTAGCTCAGCTGTACGTGGATGAGATTGTGTCTCTTCACGGAGTGCCGGTATCTATTATCTCGGATAGGGATACTAGATACACATCTCACTTTTGGAAAAGCTTTCAGCAATCTTTAGGCACTCGAATAAATTTCAGCACTGCATATCATCCTCAAACGGATGGGCAAAGCGAGCGTACGATCCAAACACTTAAGGATATGCTACGAGCTTATGTTATTGATTTAGGAGGAAGTTGGGATGATCATCTTCCGTTGATTGAATCTTCATATAATAATAGCTATCATTCAAGTATTCAAGCAGCACCTTTCGAAGCTTTGTACGGAAGGAAGTGTAGGACGCCAGTTTGTTGGGTAGAAGTTGGAGATGTCCAACTATCAGGACCTGATATAGTCCCGGAGACGATAGATAAAATTGTACAGATCCGTGATCTTCTCAAAGCTTCCAGGGATAGGCAGAAAAGCTACACAGATAAAAGCCGTAAACCTCTAAAATTCGAGGTAGGTGATAAAATGCTACTCAAGGTATCACCCTGGAAAGGGGTGATTCTTTTTGGCAAAAAGGGCAAGCTAAGCCCTAGATACCTAGGACCATTCAAGATTATCGAATGTGTCGGAACCGTGGCTTACAAGTTAAATCTGCCAGAAGAGCTCAGTGGAATACATAATGTGTTCCACATCTGCAACCTAAAGAAATGTCTAGCCGATGAGTCGCTAGCAATGTCGCACAAGGACGTGCAGATAGATGAAAGTTTGAAGTTTGTTGAAAAACCTTTGTCGATCGAGGATCGACAGGTTAAGAAGCTTCGAAAGAAGCATGTGCCGATTGTAAAGGTAAAATGGGATGCCCGTAGAGGCCCAGAATACACGTGGGAGGTTGAATCCACAATGAAACAGAAGTACCCTCATTTGTTTCAGAAAATATCGAGGTTGAGATTTCTTTTAAGGGGGTGAGGATGTAACACCTCGTAAAATCATGACCACTATAATAAAGACACGTGTCATGGACTTTAAACATGTAATGGATTGATATGGAGGGATTAAAATTGTCAAACAATGTAAATATGTAAGTAAAAGGATCCAATGTGTCAACATGCCATTCTTGTGCCTCTGATTGACCTCATACGATGTTCGTATTCTTTAATGATATGGAGGGATTAAAATTGTCAAACAATGTAAATATGTAAGTAAAAGGATCCAATGTGTCAACATGCCATTCTTGTGCCTCTGATTGACCTCATACGGTGTTCGTATTCTTTAATGAATAATTTATCGAACATTGGAAGCCGTTTGTGCTTGAATTAAGGATCTTACGAAACATAAGGGTTAAAAGTGTCAACATGTTAAATATTACCTCTGAGTGACATTTTAACGATCCCAAAAACATTGTATTAATTATATATTTTGCTCTCAAGAATATCGGATATTAATTTTGTGGAGTTTCGAAGAAAACAAGACTTTTTAAAGGTGATCGTATGTCACACCCCCAAAATCCACCTGCGGAATACTACCGCTTGGAGGCGTGACTGACCAGGATCCAGCCACCAATCATATTGAACAAGCATGCAAGTAATTATAAAAGTTCAACCAATACAATTGGTGTCCAAACAAAACATAGTTTAAGTTGCAACCGGAAGCATAACGTTTAAAACCAAAACATAAGTTTAATTGTTTCAAAGTTTAACATGACACACGGCTGTCCATGTCCCACAACGACTCTCTTCCATGCAAGCTCCAGCTAAGCACCTATAGACCTGCAAAGCATGTAGTAACGAGTCAACAACATGTTGAGTGAGTTCACGGTTGGGTGTTCATTTTAAGTTGTTCCAAAAACAGTTTCCTTTAGCTGGCGTCCTGCCGTGGGGGTTACCCCATAGTTGAAAACGTGATTTATTTACCCATTTACTCTGGCAATACAGCCGTGGGGGCTACCCCATGTTAGTTATCTGGCCTCTCGGCCATGGGGGCTACCCCATGTATACACTAGACTCGTTACCATATCGACTGCTGACTGTAGTCATGTTTATGTGCCCTGAACTGTCAATGTCTATCATCATTGACGTGCCCAGATCCATTAGTTCACGCCCGTCCTCTGCGGCACGGTGTGAGGTTTGTCAGACCTAAATAGCGCTATCTAACTAATGACCCGCTCGCCATTGGCCCGGCGATTAAGTCGATATAAAAAGGAGGGACTTCGTGATAGAGTTTTGGTCTAGTACGAGTTAACTGTCCATGAGGACGAGGAATTATATTCCTGAACCGATACTGTCCTACCCAAGAAAGGACGAGGAATCCATGTTCCTTAACCCCATTCCCAACCCCTGGGAATCCCATGCTTTGTAGAGGGTGTGAACTCACCTTGGTTTGCTCGGCAGATACACAGAAAGGTCAATCAAGTTGTGAGTGGTCAACTACGTCCTAACATAGATACCATTCAAGTCAGGTTCATATCCAAGTAGTGCGCGTATGTTCTACACGTATTGTACACAAGTAACGATCATGGCATACATGTCTAGCATGGCAGTTCATCAACAGTTCGTAACAAGTTCCACAGTAACATTCACGTAGCAACCAAAGTCTAAGTGTGCGGCCCAACTACTTAGGCCCATAGCAGTGTGCAAGTCCAAACATTATGTACGGGTGTTATGGTCTCGAGTCGAGACTAGGGATCTCGAGTTACAGCCTATGAGTTCTCGAGTCGCAACCGTGGAGGTCTTGAGTCATGCATGTACTAGTCGAGACCAGACGGTCTCGAGTCGCAACCGGACTCGCAATCGTGGTCTCGAGTTATGCTGCTTGTGTGAGGGAGCTGTGGTCTCGAGTCGAGACTAGGGGTTCTCGACTCGCAACCGCTGATCTCGAGCTGGCTTCTAGATGGTCTCGAGTCAAAACCAGGGGTCTCGACTCCCAGCACCTGCTGATTCTGCATAGTGTACTAACCAATAGGATTTCGATTTCATGATTTGGTGTACTATCCAATAAGGGTTCACAAACATGTTTCCTTGTCTAGCAATTAACCAAAATGGATCAAACATATCAATTTTCAAATATCCATATCATATTCAACAAGTTCTTCACATATTCATCATGTTCTTCATTAGAGTTTTCATCTTGCACACTTGATTAATCAAAATAAGCATAAACCACAATAGTTATACAACCTAGCCATCCATATCCGATCAATACATGCATCTATAGGATTTATCATCAACATTCAACAATTTTTATGTTATCTAAAACACATCCTACATAACAAACATGAACATGTGTATTCCAAATCAAACAAACACCTTTATCAAACACCAACAATAGTCATAATGCATTCATCATGGATAACAACAATCTTAATATCGGCATTTCAAGAAAGATGTATAAAACTTAACAAGCAATTGCATATTATCATACAATCTCATCACACATCATCAACCGAAATAAAAGCACTTAGCATGAATCACTAACCGGTTGTGAAAAGGCACCGAGATAGTAAAGAAGACGAATAAAATGGAGTGTCCGAGTGATGACCCCGAGCTCGATTCGAGAGTCCTAGTGTTGCCGGTTTGAATCCGAGAATGAGGGAAGAAGGTTTGTGCTTCTAGGGTTTTAGTGAGAGAATGTAGGAATGTGTGTGTAGGAGAGTGTGTGTAGATTGCCCAAAGAATGGCATGGTTGGCTATCCGCCAAGGTTATATACTTGTTCTAAGTTGGTGCACCCTAATGTCTTTCGGGTAGACTAAAGGCGTGCATGGCCCAACCGGCCCAACTGTTGCACTGTTCACTCGAGACCGCATGGTCTCGAGTCGGGTCCTTGTGTTTTGGGTCATAAACACACGCATACATACAAGCACAACACATAATCACATAAGTTCACTTATATCATTCATTAAACCAATAAGTCAATTAGTCACATAACGTTCAAGCATGTTACATCAAGATACAACGAAAGGTTCTAAATTACGAGTTGTCACATCGTACAACTAACCGGGAGCTTAACGGAGTTAGATAATGACCCAAGGTCCTTAAAAGTTAACTATGGGGGTCCTAAATGCAATAAACGAAAGTTATTTTAGTTAAAAATGGACCAGGGACCAAAACTGCAATAAATGAAACTTGTTTTCCGGTCATAGGGGAGTGTCGCGGCCCGCGTAGACTCCTTAAGAGTCTTACGCGGCCCGCGTAAGAGTATCAGATGCAGAAAGATAAGGACAACTGCATGTTTAACCAGTTCCACCACCTTTGCATGCTAAATTTTGATACTAGGGACTGTGCCAATGGTTTTTCATGCACTAGCGACACCTGGTAACATCTGGGATCAATGTAGGGGCATGTGAAGTGATCTTATGAAGTGAAAAATCCTACATAAAGGCCTTTTTGTTGCATTAGTTCACTTCACACTTGAAATTCACTTCAAATCACTTTCTCTGGAGCTTCCTGGAGTTCAATAGAGCTTTCTTCTGTTCATATTTCGTGCTAAGTGTCCTTGTAAGCATTCTTAGCCTCTCTAGTTTAAGTTTTGTTAGTTTAATGGCCAAAAGTCAAAGCCATCGTAATTAAGGTTTGACTTAGTGATTAATCACTAATGGTCCAGTCATTATTCGAATTGAAAGTGGCTATGAGTGTGTAATTATGTAGGTAATAAACCCTTAAAAGGGCACCCACTGATTATCACTCTAACTTGATCAATTGTCGGGTCAAACTTATTATTAAAAAGTCAACAGAATCCATTTTTGCAAATAAATTCATAACTAGCAATGCAGAGGTTACGGAACATGTTTAAACACTAAAATAACTTGGTAAATAATATAAGAACATGTTTAGGCATGTTCACCCGACAATTATGAGTTTAGGCTCTGTTCGGAACCGAAAGTCGCAAAAGTAGACTTTTGCTTTGACTTTCAGTTCTGACCCGATTTAGCTTAGTTTAGATATGCCTTAGGGTTCCTTTAGGACCATATTATAGGTTAGTATAACCATCTGAGGTTATAGAACTTGGTTCCATAGAAATCCTAGTTCATTGCATGTTTCCGTTATTTGCTTAAATGTTGACCATTATGCCCTTTTGATATTAAAACGAGATTTTTGAAAATATGAGAAGACAAAAACCTTTATTACTGATTTATAAGCATGTCCTAAAAATTTAACATCAGTTTGTGGTCTAAATTAGGAGTTATGCTCGTTATCGTAAATTGAAGGATTTTTATTAATTAATCGGCATTCTTGGCATAAAACCTATTTAAACCCAAATTTTGACACCAAAATTTTTACCCACTGATGTTATATAATATTTAGAGATTTTTGGAAATTTTTGTTTAATTTTAAACTGATCATAACATAGGGTTCTTGGATTAACTCGGTAATTGACGGTTATGCCCTTTTTGTTAATAAAATGAGTTTTACACATCCTTTACGTGTCAAACCTTTTTCTACTGATTTTATATATTAAATAAATTATTTTAAACAGTAGAGGCTGATCAAAATCTCATATTTTGTTAATCAACCCGAATACCGTCAAATACCGACTTTTATGCAATTTAAGCGCATAGTATGGTTTAAAACCATATTTAGCACCTAAGACTTGTTACCTACTGATGTTATGAATACATTTTTATACTTTAATAGTAAGTAAAAGTTTTGAACTCAGATTTCCAAATTTGACCCTTAAAGCATATGTAAAATGACCAAAATGCCCCTTCGGTGCATAGTTTGGTCATAAAAGATAAATTTCACATATGTATGGTATCTTACTGATATAACCCATTAAAATAAATATTTTTACTGATTATTTCAGAACATAAACTCAGATTACTATTTAACCTCTTTTATAAGTTTTAAAATGACCAAAATACCCTTACAGGGCTTAATTCGATTTTAAATTCGTTTTGGGCATAATGGAAGGTATCCTACTGATATCACAACATATTTTGAGCATATTAACTTGTGAAACATGTATATGACTCATATGGTTACCCGTTATGCATTTTTTCGCGTTCGGTACGGTTTATGTAACTAGTTTGCATAAATTAACCGAAACGGGTCAAACATTATCATTTTCTCTTCAAAATCCAGAATGTGTTTAGTTTACCATTATTATACAAGTCTTCATACTTGTCGGGTCTAAATCATATTCTAATCCGGTCTTCGCTTAATCTTGCGTTTTGAACCGTATACCTTTCTTTAAAACTAACCGGTCTGAGTAATAGCTTAAGTAAGACCCGTTAGGAATCTAATAGGTTATTAAAAAACCTTCGTTCCAGATTAGGAGCCCGGTAAAAGCTATCTGTACTTGCTGGTTGGTATACGACTGGGATAAAAGTTATATTTTTGCTCAAGTAAATACTTTTAACTTATTTTCCCTTATACGGGCTTGGGGTACGGTATTTAATAATACCGCTTGGTCGGGTATTGAATCTTTAATCGAATAATGGTTAAATCATTGAGATAACCTGTTTAATATGTTTTGTTTGTTTTAAGTGTAGGTCCCTATCCCGTATGGATCGTAACGAGATTGATAATCAACCAAGGGTGCGGAATCCCCTTGATCAATCGAACAAACAGAAACAAGAATATCAAGATGAAGAACACGACACAAATCACTTTCAATCGGGTCTTCTATTGATTATCCAACACAAGGTTTACAATCAACTCAAGACCCCAAGAAATCTCTCAGCCCCTCTCTGTAGATCCTCTAACTCTCTCTTAAACTCTATTAACTGGCTATCAACTGGCTAACCTAAACCCTAATGCTAAGCCTTGTTTATATAGGACAAGGTTTGCACCTGGGCTTTGGTCTGGGCTAGGCCATTCTCCTAGCCCATAACACTAATTAACTCACTAACCAATATGCTAAGCCCATTACAAAATATCCAAAGACTAAATAATCAAACTATTAAGCTGTTGTCACAGAACATGCACTAACAAACTCCCCCTTGACAATAGCTTCATAGTGTAACTTTGTCTTCAAACATCTTGCAGTCTTTTGGTCTTTGGATAGCGTCAGCTACACAGTTTCTGACATCAACAAACTCCCCCTTAGCTGATGCTTCCAATCTCCAAAACTTTCATTCGTTGTAGATCAGCGAACTAGCAATCTTTGGTTAGCAACTATCTTCAAAACTTCCATATCTCTTTCTCTTTCTCTGCAATGTAGTAGAAGGATCCTACCATGTATCTTCAAACATTCTTCACTTTACTCTCAATTTGCACTTTACTTGTATTCTGCACTTCATTTTGATAACCTCATCAATCTGTTTAGCAACACAAGCAAGTATCTCGAAAAACCATTAGCCTTTTTCACATTTAAAGATAAACCAATATTTTATCTTAGTTTGCAAAAACAACTACCTGTCAGTTCAAAATGGAAGTCTTTTAAAAAGGAAATATTTTTGGTATTTTTGATATTTTTCAACACAAACTGAACTAACTAAACTAAACTCAAAAATATTTACAATACCTCTTTTTGTGAGAATCATGTGCAAGAAGATCATATCAACAAAATCAAACTGTTTCACACTTGTTGTTAATTCTTTATTTATTTTTCCATGAAAAGCAGTTCAAGATGATTACCAGTATGTTTGTCCATCTAAACAAAATGCATGAACATTTCAAGTACCATTACCATATGATACGTTAAGGTAATTTTATATCTGATATACTAGTGTGTCCCACTTCAGGATATACTCCCACGATCAAGGTATGCACAAAGATTCATCGTAGTAGGTGAGTATACTGATGTCATCCTTTAAGATATCCTGACAGTGCCTAGGTCTGCATATAATCTGTTTTATCATGTTTTGATTGCTTAACAATGAACACCCAAACAAATACTAATCAAATCCTGGAAATATAAACAACACACTCTATCATGCAAGTATCTTCCCTACCACATATTTCACAAGTCCAATCCAGATTTCTGAAATCTTAACTGGGAATAGGTTGAGAAGAGAACAGAATAGATCTTTAGGAGAGATGGTATAATATACAGATCAAATGAGATTTCTCAGTTTGATATAGGTTTATTGGGTTTCATTTGGGCACTAGAGGGCCTCTTTCGGGTGTATTAGATCTATAGCGCGACAACGTACAGCTAGGTCAGCATGTATCTGGATGCAGCAGAAGCTGTCGTTGCCTAGCACCTCCAGGTCAGCATATATCTGGATGCAGCAGAGGAGGTACACGATTTTTTTTAGAGAAGATTTCAGAATCAGATCAAAATTGTGTGTATCGGGACAACATACAGACATTCAAATAGAAATGTGCTAATTCCAAGTGACTTTCTTTCCTGGTGTCATGTACAATTTTAGTTCTAAACAGACAGACAGTCAAGATATCCCCAGATGAAATAACAGTATAAAGACCCAAAACTTCAGATTTTGGCAATCTATCAACGCAAGATTTAAGGTCATTAAACCATACACCACTGATGTGTTCCCCACTCATACTCAGTGCATTTATGTTTATATCACATTGGTAAGTTGATTATTTCATGCTTTTGCCTACTGGTATATCATATGATGAAGCTACTATCACACTTAAGCATTTTGATTCAGTTCGAGTGTGACAGTCTAACTTGCTGATGTACTATCATTTCTTCTTTTTCACACAGTGAAAACTCATTTTTGATTTTTCAATGTTTTTTGAATTTTTAAAATTTTATAACTTACTCCCCCTAAACACACGCACTATCACGCACTATCTAAACTCTTTTTGGCTTAGAGGAATTTCTCCCCCTAAATTTTTGTTTTTGTGGAGTAAGTATTAAAAACATAAATTTGAAAACACAAACAAACTCCCACCTTAACCTGACAACAGTTTTTCACGTTTAAAGTTTAAAAACAATCAAAATGATCACTGAAGTAAATAGTTCGTTACCCATGTTAACCTACTATTCACCTCAGATGCTTTACAGGAATAACCACTGTCGAACACATCAACAGTCCTTCTTGGTCATCCTGCACTCACTCAACAACTCAGTTAGACTTTAGAACCCAAGCCCTGATGGTCTTGGGTTTTCCAAATTCATCCATTACAGGAACATCCATCCAATATCCATCACACTTCAATGGATCCTTGGGTAAATTTTTTTCTTGATACCTTCTTCTCCCATAATCATACCATGAATTTTGAAAAAAATTTGGATGTTGTTGAACATTCGAGTTACTGAAACCCCTATGTTCGTTTCTTCTTTGAAAATTTCGATTACCAGCAGTTTGGTATCGAGTTTGATATCCAAAATTTCTATTTTGACTCTGAAACTGATTTGATTTACCATTATGATGACTGAATTGTGGAGAAATACTTCTTGGTCTATCAAAACGTTTCGATGTTGAGGGTTTTGATTGAGATTCAGGTTTCTTTGTCTGACAACTTGTTTTTACACTATTGTTTGACCCAACCTGAATCCCGTCATTAACCTCATCAACCCTTTGTTTACCTTTCTTCAAAGGACAACAACTCGCCACGTGCCCTTTGTTGTGACATTTAAAACATGATCTTTTCTTATAAGTTTTCTTTTTGTTTGATCCCTTTTTAAATGTGTTAGCCTTTTTGTCTTCAGTATCCTCATCCACTTTATGAGGTGTACTGTTAGACCCAACAGATTCTTTCAAAGATACTGGACTATTTGGCAAGTCCACAGCTATCGGATCCACTACTACTTGTGCAGTGGTTACAAAATCAGTTAGCTCTTCTTCTTTTGGTAGAAAAGAGTAGTCTTGATTTCCAGAAGATGAAGCTTTAGTAAACCCCACCCCTGTTTTATCATTACTCCTTTTTAAACCTTTTTGAATTTGAGTCCTGACTAACGAAGAATTTCCAAAATTGTTTAACTTCCCCTGAAGCTCTACAATTTTGGCTTGTGCATCAGCCAATTCTGTGCACTTTTCTGAAAGCTCGTTAGTCTTTTCTTTCAGAGTTTCACGAGCCAAATCAATGACCTGTAACAGTTCATTGACTTTGCTTGTTAAACTGCTAATTTCTTGTTCATTTGATTTGAGTTTTTCTAAACAATCTGACTCTCGTTTAATCGAAAGAACATTTGACTCTTTAAACTTTTCTAATTCAGCTGACTGAATTTTGTTTTGCTCCGATAGTTTGTCAACTTTAACCTGTAGTTCAGTGCAATTAAGACATGTATGACTTACAGATTCTGATGATACCTTCACCTCTGATGTAAGTCCATTCACATCCTTCATGCCCTTTGAAACTTCTGCATCCTTCTTTTCAGCAGTTTCCTTCTCAGCTTCCTTTTTCTCAGCATTCTCTTCATTAGCTTTCCTCTTCTCTTCATCCTCAGCAACTACTTCTCCAATCTTCACCGCTGCAAACTCAACTACCAATGCTTGATCACAAGTATTCACTTTTGATGGAATCTGATAACGTTTTTCTAAAGCTTCCCACAGATCTCTAGAATTCCCATAATTCTTGAAGGTATGCTTAATGCCCTCAGGTAAGGATTTCTTGATCACTGCTAAAGCTCTCTTCTCAGCATCAACCAACTGTTTCTCAGATTCATCCATCTTGTCATACGAAATCACCTTAACCCTTCCTTCAACACGACGTGCAGGAGCAACGTATCCATCAATCATACAACACCACATTCTCGTATCTTCACTTTTCGCAAACGCCTCAAACTTCTCCTTCCAGTCAGCAAATTCTTTGACGTTTGTAAGCTTTGGCCAATTCTTAACAGTCTCCTTGACCTTATCCATTTTGGCCATGAGTCAGCGTAAAAGTTTAAATGGACTTTGGTAACCTGTGTCAAAATCCAAATCTAACTCGATTGCTGGTCCTTGTCAAGCTTTGACCGTAACCGTATAGAAAATTTTCTAACTCAAACACCTAGTAACACACACGAAACAGTTTCCGAACCGCACCTCAAAACCTGTCAATCAATTTTTTTTTTTTTAACAAACCAAACAAATCTCCTTTTTTTTTTTTTTTATTTAGTAAAACTTATTATTATTATTATTATTATTATTATTATTAATGATGAGGTAATGAGTACCTAATGATTATCTATTTATTATAATTATTAATTTAAAATATTAAAACCTAATGATTAATATTATATTATTTAAAAACCGAATAGTAACCTTCGTCTTCTTCGCTTAACAGTTACCGAAACCCTATTTTGTTTAAAAAAAATTGCCGTCAAATCCTTTCGTGATGTTGCAGGGTTAGGACTTAGGGTGAGGTGCTCCGATGATGGTGATGACAACTACCGGTGGTGATGAAGATGACCGGAGAAGATCGACGATGGTGGTAACCGGAGATGTTAGTGGCGCAGGTGGTAGTGAACGATGATAAGTAGAGATCGTCGGAGATACGGTGGTCGTTCAGAGGTGGTGATGATGAATGACGATGAAGGAAGATGAACGACAGTGACGATGATGGTTACAGTATGATCGGAGAAGATGGTGGAAGTGGTGGTCGAGGTGGTCGGACGACGTAGGTGTTGTCGGAGACAATGAACGTGCAGGTCGACTGAGATAGTGATAAGACGTTGGTTGCGACTCAGATGAAGTGAAACACGAAACCGTAATTCGGAATCGTGATTGCGACTCGTAATAGAGGTTGCGACTGGAATTCTTTTGGTGATTTTGACTCGAGACTTTGAAATCAATTACTCGAGACCTCTGCTGAATGTTGATGAATTGAGCTCTGGTTGCGACTCGAAACCGTGTAGGTTGCGACTCGGACTCAAAACCAAGATGAAATTGATGACTCGAGACCGCAGAAGATGATGCGACTCGAGAACTCGGTTGCGACACGGACTCGGAAACGTGATTGCGACTCGTAATTGAAGATGGCTGACTCGAGACCTCTGTGATGTTGTGAAGATGATGTTGAAGACTCGAAACCGTGAAGATTGATGAGTCGAGACCTTAAACCTTGTTACGACTCGAAACCGTGATTAAGTTGATGATGGCAACTCGAAATAGAAACCTGCACTCAAAATGGTAACTTGTGATGAGAGAGACGATTTCTATAATTTAAAAACCAAAATAAATATTTAGTTTTAAAAGTCAACTAAGATATCCCGAAATTTTTTTTTTTTTTTTTTATTTCGATTAACTTTGGAAACAAGATATCCCGTAATATATATATATTTTTTTAATTTTAAAATTTTGCAATTATCTTTTAACAACTTTCACCAAGATCTGAACAGCAAGTTACTAAAATTTTTGAACTTCTTGATGAACATTGACTTGAAACCCGAAGTACACGATGAACTTCTTGATGATTTCGAAAATTTTTCTTTAACAATCTTCGAAGATCTTGAATCTGTATCAATCTCGAACCAAACAACTAAGAGCAAAAGCTCTGATACCAATTGTAGGTCCCTATCCCGTATGGATCGTAACGAGATTGATAATCAACCAAGGGTGCGGAATCCCCTTGATCAATCGAACAAACAGAAACAAGAATATCAAGATGAAGAACACGACACAAATCACTTTCAATCGGGTCTTCTATTGATTATCCAACACAAGGTTTACAATCAACTCAAGACCCCAAGAAATCTCTCAGCCCCTCTCTGTAGATTTCTCTAACTCTCTCTTAAACTCTATTAACTGGCTATCAACTGGCTAACCTAAACCCTAATGCTAAGCCTTGTTTATATAGGACAAGGTTTGCACCTGGGCTTTGGTCTGGGCTAGGCCATTCTCCTAGCCCATAACACTAATTAACTCACTAACCAATATGCTAAGCCCATTACAAAATATCCAAAGACTAAATAATCAAACTATTAAGCTGTTGTCACAGAACATGCACTAACATTAAGCCTTTGAGGGGATTAATGACCATGTCCTGGATATCCTCGGCTCATTCATTGAAATGGCCACGACTTAAGCACGGGGTGTAGGCATACACCTGCCGGTGCGTATGTAAAATGATATGCCCTCTTGTTGAGAATAACTCACTGTGGGTTATATTATGTGGTGTGTCTATTAATCTTTTAACCCGGTACTTCTAACCCGGGCTACTGAATGTATGACAAACATATAAATCTTTTACAAGATTATTTTTAAATAATTATCCCAAGTTATAAAAGATTATTTATGCCTTGTGCATTTAAATCAATTTTCTTAAACATTTTCAAAATGAGTCGGTTAATTGTATTTACCAGTGAAAACTGACGTATTTTCCAAAAAGGTTAAGTGCAGGTACTAAGCGAAATGAGCTGGCTACTCCAAGTATCAAATAAAGAGTCTTGCAAGCTTTTGATGCTTAAATCTGTTGAACAATATTTCTTTTTATCTTAGATCTGCTTGTGGATCCTTTTTCAACCCGTTGTGTAATATTTTATGTTACTTTCAATCGGTTTGTAATATTATTACTTTTAGACTTCCGCTGTGCATTGAACTGTGATTATTTGACTATGATGATATCAACTACGTCACGATACTCCCCACCGGTAATACGTGGAAATATCGGGGTGTGACAAAAATTTATTCAACTAAGGCAAAAGGGGGAATCGATTGATAAGATGACGAGAGTGTTCCTCGACAAGCTAAGGTTTTGTGATGAGTTAGTGCAAACAGAAGAGCAGAAGATATATTTTTACTATAACATGTTGATTGCGGAATATCGGGAGTTTATGACTCCCTCAAAAGACGAACATCTTAGGGAGATTGTAAATGCCACGCGAGAGAGAGATTGAACTCAAGAAACAGATTGAAAGGGGTGAAAGAAGGGCGTTGGATGCAAATCCAAGCCCTACGAAGAAACAAAAAGGGAACGAGTTCCCAAAGAAGGTGAACGTAAAAGGAGGGTTACCTCAATGCAAGATATGTGGGAAAGCTCATTGGGGAGAATGCTATTTTAAGAACAAACCATGTCCTGCTTGTGGTAAAGTGGGACACGTGGCTGCTAATTGCCAGGGAAAAGTGTCGATGTGCTATAAATGCTACAAACCGGGACATAAGAAGTCCGAGTGCCCGGAGCTGGTTGGAAACAAAGAAACAACCGACACGAAGTCCGAAACCCCGAAGTCAAGGGCAAGGTCTTTCCACATAACGGCTGCAGAGGCCAAAGTTGAACCCAATGTGGTTTCAGGTACATTTACTGTAAATTCAATTCCAACGAATTTTATTTGATACGGGTGCGAATAAATCCTTTGTTTCACATCGATTTATTCAACACCCTACATTTACGTTAACGAAATTACCTATGCCTCTAGAAGTAGAAATAGGTAATAATAAAAGTTTCATTGTTTGTGATATGTGCCGGGATTGCAAGCTAAGCATTGACGATGAAGAATACTTCGTCGATTTGATTCCCATGTCGATGGGAGAATTCCAAGTGGTAATCGGGATGGATTGGTTATCTCGACATCACGCAAAAGTAATATGCTATCGTAAGGAGATACAATTAACATCTTCGAGCGGGAAACATGTTACTATCTATGGCGAGAAGAGTTGTAATCCTATAGTATGTTCGATGATGGAAGCTGGTAAACTTGTTCAACATGGATGTAAGGCATATCTGACTTATATATATATGTGATGTGTGCAAAATGCCACATATAAATTACATCAAATGAGGCATAAAACTAACCCTTTTTAGTACTAATGTTGGAAAAAGCATGTTTCTTTCTTCCTTTTTAATTTACAGGACTAAATGAGCTTAAAAGAACAAAATGAACAAATAAGCAGCCAAAACCAACATAAATACAAGAAGAAGGAATAAAGTGAGATGCCTAACCCCTCGACAGCATCCCCCAAATCAAAAACAATAAACAGAACGTGACCATGCGGTCGTGCCCAGCTGAGCATGGGGCGTGGTCAGGACCCTACACAACAAGACAAACCTGCAGAAGCTTCTACGCCCACCACTGGGCCGTGCCCAGCTCTACACGGGGCGTGGTCAACTCTAAGATTTGTAGAATCTTGATAGTACAGCAAAGAGTTGACCACGGGGCCGTGCCCAGAAGACACGGGGTCGTGTGGGGCCCTCTGCTGACAGTTGCAATTAATGAAGGAAGAGAAGAAGATGGCCATGGGCCGTGTTGGCTGGACACGGGGCCGTGGCCAGGGCTCTGTTCTGGCTATAAATAGGGGTGCTTGGTTCACTTCAACGGCATCCCTTGGCAAACCACTTCTTTCCCACTTTGCCACCACTCCACCACCACTACAACACCAACACCCACCACCATCATCCATCATCCACCTTTAGAGTGTGTAGTAGTCTCGGAATCCAAGATTGATCGTAAGAGTTTTTGTTAATCAAAGGCCATGTTTGGCTAATCTCTTACATCACTTGGTGAGGACAAGTCTTTAGTGTATTACTTTTGATTTTTAATCTTTCGGCACTTTTTAATTAGGTTTATATTAATGACTTTAATAATTAGTTTCTTATGTTGAAAGTGAATTTTCTTTACCATATCTTCATGATGTCATTGATTTGCTCATTCGTGTCTTTACGGTCTATATAAAGCGCGTTAACTACCTGGAAGGGGGTTAGGAGGGTGGTTTGGTAAAGTTCTTGTCTCGCTCAGTGTATAGATCCTGCGAGGACTTGGTTCAAGCTTGCTAGGACCTCCTTCAATGCCCAACAATATTGGATGGCAGGGGTGCGAATAGCTTGAACCCCTCATATGTAAACTACTATTAATACTTTAAACCAGCTTCTTGGGATTGTATCCTTGCTGACTCAAACCACTTAGCCGATGGTAACGTCACCTTCAAAAGAGGCGCCTACCACTTTTCGCATTAATAACTAACTTAATTGTCTTTCAATATTCCGACCCTTTGGGATTGTATCCCTGCTGACTCAAACCACTAGGTTGAGGGTAACGTCACCTTCAAAAGAGGGGCCTACTACTATAACTAAGATAATCTCTTAAAAAGTCCGAAAGTGCGAAAATCATCAAAGGATACATTAAAGATTAGTTGGATCCGAGTGATTCTATCTTATCTATTTGTTTTTCATTTTATTTATCTTTTCATTTTTAGTTTTATTTTCGTGTTTCAAAACTCTTTTCACAAAAATTTTAGATCGATTAGACGTTGAGGATAAACCGGTACTAAAAGCTCTTGTGTACTTGTACGACCTCGGTATCTTACCAACATTATACTACGCTCACGATGGGTGCATTTGCCCAAGTGTTTGTTTAGTGTTAGTACAATATTGTGTTTTATAAATTTAAAACTTGACTAATGCGTAAAATGGGCTCAAAATATTAATAAAATCATATCACACATTACGCACACCAAGTTTTTGGCGCCATTGCTGGGGACACAAGGATTTTAAGAAAGATTAAAATCTACGGCCTAATCATTTTTCAAAACCTTTTCAAACTGCGCGCACACTTTTCTTTTCTTTTTTTTTTTTTTACTTTTTAGGAATTTTTGCATAACAGTAAGCTGAACACGCCCCCGTGCTGCACATAACCAGTAAACATTTTCCAAACGCCCAGATACTGGATCTGACCACAGGGCCATGTCTACTGACCACGGGGCCGTGGTGAGCCTCTCTTTCAGTTTTGTTTTTGTTTTCTGGTCCCGAGACTCTGTAATTTGCTGACTGATTCTCATGGATCCATACTCAGTAAGTTACACTTACTACTACAAATAGGATGACTATGAAGAAGATTATTGTACCATTTGCGGTAATCCTCACTCGGTACAATATTGTGAGCTTTTCGAACCATCCATCTCATATGCTTACTATGAGGAACCAAGGTATGAACCATCCACCTCATATGCGTGCTATGAGGAACCAAGGTATGAACCATCCACCTCATATGCGTATTATAAGGAACCAAGGTTTGAACTTCCAAACTCAAGCTTTTGGGACACTTATCCCACTAACTTTCACGAACCACCAACTATCCTCCCCGAAGCCGAGAGAATTGTACAATGTCTCAAAGATCTTGAACGCTTAATAAAAGAATCCCGTGAGAGGGAAGAGGCTATTTGTACTAAAGAGGTAATAATTGAAGAAGTAACAATGGAAGAACAACTAAGTGAAAAACCAACACATGAACCAAACGACGAAAGAAGTAAGTCCGAAAACGATGATTTTCAAAAAGAGTCAAATTTTCAAGAAATTAACCTTTTACCACCTTCTTTTGAAAATCATTGTTTGGTGCCTACTCATGCTAAGTTTTTAAAAGAGATAAACACTAATACTAAAATTGAAGAAATGGTTAGCATTAAATTAACAAACGATCAAACTACGGTAACAAAAGATGATCAATTTGAAATTAACATTACGCCGGTTCCATGTTTCTTTCAAAACACCTTTAT
The DNA here is from genome assembly GCA_030545235.1 of Helianthus tuberosus. NCBI lineage: Eukaryota > Viridiplantae > Streptophyta > Magnoliopsida > Asterales > Asteraceae > Helianthus > Helianthus tuberosus. The sequence goes on along the minus strand of JARYGA010028275.1, from coordinate 19,796 downwards.
TAGTAATATTACGATTGATAAAGATCTTTGTGTTAATATAACGCCAAACTATATTTTCGAAAAATTAAGTATTAGTGATTTTCCTCCACTTCAAATCCCCATTTTTCTTTCTAATCGGATGGTAATAAAATCAACGAGAGTAGTTGAGGATGTGTTAGTACAAACAAATCAAACGGTAGTCCTGTGACAACTGGCACTTTTCCATGCATTTCGTACAATAATTAAACAGTAATCTGTGCTTTAATAGCTGTGCATGATATAGTTTACAAGACGAATGAAATTCTGATTTCTGTTATATACATACAATGGCATTTCTTGTTGAAAGACTTTTATCATTACTACATGCAACACAATATAGTTCTACTAATGCATAGAACAGAATTGGCACAATTATCAGACAAACTAGAAGTACTGACGGGAGTTCAGTACTTAGACAGACAAGATTTTAAGGCACAAATTAAGCCCTAGGACCAAGTGTTACACTAGTCTAGTGTGTAGGAAAGTACGGATTACAAAACTGCCTCCCTGGTGATGACATAGGTACCGGAAAGTGCCAGAAACACACTGAAACTGCAGAATTCTGCAGTAAAATTAACAAACTCAGCAAAAAATTTAGCTTTTAACATCTAAATATAACGCAGAAAAGTGGTTAAATGGTCCAGAATACTTTCCTAAGTGTTGGGAATCAAAACTGTCATAAAAGACTACATAAAGCACGCTAAACTGCGCAATTTAGCACTTTAACGAACAATAACGAACCGAACAACCGGACACTACCCGAAACACCAAATTTTCACTAGAAACATTGTTTTAGTGTTATGAAGCTAGTTATGGTCACCGAACATCATATTACATCTCATAAACACTAAACACATAAAATACCTAACTAAGACACTTAGATTTTAACTTACATTTGAAATCCAACCTTATACCCCCCCCACTTACGGTCACCATTATGGGACCCACACTAAGATTTTATTGCCATTGTTTATTTGATATGTTGCTTCCTTTTGAGACATAAAATCCATTAGAGATTGAGTTGTTGGAAGATTTTCCTATAAACCACTAAGTTCTTCATTTTCTTCATAACACCATCTACACAACACATCCCTCCTTCTTCCTTCAAGGAGCTCACGGCCAAGCACCCCCATCCACCATCATTCATTTTCAATCTATTCCCTCGTAATCTAAGTATCCTACAAGATGACTTAAGCCTATCAAAGAAGGTTGCAAGCAACGGAATTGGAAGGACCTCTCTCTAGGGCTTTTATACACCTCATTTGTCATCTTCATCTTCTTGAACATCATCCCTAGCCTTGTGCTAGTGGTAAGACCTTCCTAATCTCATTTTACTTCATATTATGTTGGTTAAAAGATGATATAAGATGTTAAACATAAAGATCATGAAGAAACATAAGCATAAACAAGAACATAAAGCTCTAAATCATGAAAATCAAAGATGTTTAAGTGTATGTAATATACTTGATTGTTGATTTCTTGTGTTTATGATGTTGATCATCATAAGAAGCTTGCTAGATTGTGATTAAACACATGATCTAGCAAGTATGAGGATGATTCTTGAGAAAATCATAGTGATCATCCTTTATGTTAAACATGAACTAGAAAATAAACTTGTTTTAGTGTATGATGATTTGTGATACATGTTATAAGTCTTGAAAATAAAGGATTTCAAAGATAATATTTTCAAGAGAACAAAGTTATTTACAAGATTTACAAGATCATGATTTTTAAAGAAACTAAGAAGATTTTTAGTGATAAATCAAGTATAGAAACATGTTATTAACAAGAGAAATACAAAAGAATTGTTTTTGGAAAAATCATCTTGTAAGTTGTAAAGGACTAGATTTTGCAAGAATGTGGGATTATTAAACAAATAACCATGTTTTAGAAGGTAACTTAACCAACTAAATAACATACTAAGATACTACAACTTTTTACAAAATTTCATGTTCATGTCAAAATGTAAATTGCATATTTAAAGCATATGGTAAGTCTTAAATGATTTGTTGATGATTGATGATGATTTATAAAAGAAAATGATATGCTTTGAAAGCATGGAAATCTCCATTTTTATGGGAAACTATGGCAAAATTTTTCTAAAAATATAACACTTAGAAAATTATTTTTAAACAAATAATTACAAGTATATTTTAAACCATGAAATTTTATATAAAGTTTGCCATAATTTTTGTTACAAAAATTACAAAATATTGGAGGTTGGTTTTTGATAATAAAAGTGACTAAATATGTATTTTGGAGAATATATATTTAGATGCCACCATGTGTGTGATTATTTGTATATTATGTGTATTAGTTATATTATTTTAGGACTTGAAATAATATAACTCATCAAAATACCAATAAATTACAATCCAAAATACTACCAAAATTCCAAGAAATAAATATACAAATTATACACAAAATATTGGAGAAACCGAACAAGGAATATAACTCACAAAAATATTCCGGAATTAAATTCATAAGTATATTTTGGTGATTGGTATTTTGGACACCAAGAGAAAGAAAATATGATTTTTACAATTATTACAAAATATATCATATTTTTTACAAGAAAAAATATATTATTTTGGTAAGTAAAAATATATTTTCTTAGAATTATTAGAAGATATATTATTTTTGGGAGAAAATATATATTTTCAGGAGAAAATATATATTTTTCTTGAACAAACATGAAATACATTATTTTTGAATGAAAATAAGTTTATATATGTTTTCTGAGTTAGACTTGAAAATATATTGTTTTTGAGACTTATATGAAAGGTATAAATATTGTTGCCAAGGAAAAATTATAAATAATTTTTCTATGTAATATTTCTTAAAATATATATTTTGGAAATATATGTTGATGTATTTTTATTAGAAATATTATTCCGAAAAAGTTAATACAAAAATTAAGTATGAGATACTTAATAAACACAATAAAAATACGTATTCTCGTACGTATAATTACACACTGGAACGACCCGCTCGTCTAATAGACCATAGTATGTTGTAGGTAGTTGTGCACACTATTAGTTGCTTGAGTTATGTCGGATTGAAGAACGCAAAACCGTGAGTTCATGTCCCCCTTTTCTCTTAACTTTTTTCGGATTTATAACTCTCGGGGGTGGAATACATGTTGCATACGTTTAAATGGTATGAATTGGCTATGAAATGAATTATAGATCATGTGAGCATAGATTGAAATTGAAATGCCATTAACTCTTCATAAACACGAATGTTAGATCTAACCGGTACGGCCGAGCCCTACTCATGGTCCTTATGTGACCACTTGAGTGCTTTGGTGTCCCAGTCGAGGTACATCGACAACGACCAAGGGTAAAATTGACACAGTCAAGGTAAATTGACACAGTCGAAGGGAAATTCGACACAGTCGAGGGAAATCGACGAGGGTATAAGCCTACTTATATTGAGTGCTCCCTATGCCTTTACAAACATTGATGTCCTTGCAAAACATTATTTTGATATGTTCATAGATGCTTTTCATACCTGTTTTTTTAGAAAGGAGTCTCTCAAACGTTTACAAGCTTATCAGTACTCATACAAAACGCATGAACTCGCTCAACTTTTGTTGATGTTTTCCAAAATTACATGTATTTCAGGTAACAAGTTGGATCTTGGGCGCGGGTGTTGTTTCTGGAAGTAAATTCCAAGTTTAAGTGTCATCCACTTTTGTTGGTTTGTAACTTAGTCAAGGTTGTGTTGTTTGAAACTTAAATGACTAGTGTTTGTAATATTTTAAGCTTAATGAATGGATGAACAGCGTTTTGATCATATAGTTGTTTATTATGATTAAATGCAATGATATTGAACAAGTCACACATCATACGCTTCCGCAAAAGTTAGGGTGTGACAGTTTGGTATCAGAGCTTCCATTGTAGTGAACTAGGATTCCTTCTAGAGTCTATACTACAATCACTAAGACTCTCTCACGAAAACATTTTTTTTTACAAAAGGGTTTTTCATTGCATTCACGAAAGCGTCAAGATCCATGAGTCAAACATTTTTCAAAGAAAAGACAAGGCAAGGACATTAGTAGGGAGAAGGATACCCCAAATTAAAGTGCCAATTAAGGAATAGTCTACGTGAGATAGACTTGCCAAGACAAAAATACCCCCCGAAAGGGTAAGCGAGAGTTATATGTGACATGATGCATCTATTTGCCTATTTATGCTAAGTAACATATTTATTTATTGATATATATATATATATGCGTGTAAGTGTACGGAATAATTATTGACGTGAACGAGATACCTATGACTCTGAATCCTATTATTGTTCTTGACTCGCACGATGAGACTATCGACCTCGCGTTTATTGCTGGAGTGACTACCAAACGAGATCCTAGGCTTGTATCCGTAGAAGATGGCTGTTCTTCCCTCTCGAATGCGAAGGTGCCTGGCTACGGTAGTGATAGCGAGGCGGATGAGGCGACCTTGGATAACACCCTCATCAGCAGGACGAGGTCCTTATGGCTTTTGTGAAGCAAGATTGTCGACACACTTGACAAGACAAGGAAGATGAAGTACTCATCTTGAAGGTGCCTCTCCACTACTAGGAATTCTCCTTATTCCTATTACGTTTAATCATCGTGCCTATTCACGCGTAACAATAACGGATGTTAGCGCATGGACCACCACAATGGTCCAATCCATGTCGGAGGTATAAGGACAATAGTGTCCCCTCTTTGGTGGATCATTTGCTTTGAACGAGGGGAAGTTGGGGTGACCGTGCAAGACAATTTATTATTACGGGGGCCCACGTGATAACAACTTGTAGTGAATGGAAATCCTGGTGGACTCTGTGGGTCAAGCTAATGATCCCCATTCATCCAAAATTTCTAAGTGTTCACACCTTCATCTAGTAGAACAATACTTAGGTAATTGCTATAGCACTTTGCAAAGTAGGAAACCTGTCTTTGCCTACTTCGTGTCTGACACTTCTACCCGTATACAAGTCGTTTGGGAACCGATATCTAAGCAACTGAAGATGGATAACACACGGAAAGGATTCAGTGGCGTTACACCCTCTATCACCCATATATGTACAACCCCTATCTCTTGGAAAGTATACCCGTCTTTGTGAAGCTAAAGACCTAAGAAAACCAATGTAGAAGGAAAATAACTACTACTTTCATATTATGAAACTTGTATGACCGAGGTGATGTAACCTCGAGTTCATTTTGTTTTCCCCATTACAAACAATAAGTCAAGTTGTCAAGCATATATGTAAGCTCAGTAGTTGTTTCCTTACTTATACATTGTTGATTATATATGCATGTGATACTGGGTGATTACATGTTTGCTTTTGGTAATATGTACCTCATAGACAATTATGGAATGTTGTCTAACCTACCCCCTACCTTTTGACAGATGAAGATGCCGCCTAGACGTGACACGAACACCATTACGTTAACTATGGCCGAATACAATGAGCACATTTCTCAAGCTATAGCGCAACATGAAGCCCTTCGCTCTGAACGCAATGGTGGCACTCCCGGAAGTAACCCTCCAACTGGCTGCACCTATAAATAGTTCCTGGACTACAAGCCATTGAATTTTGACGGCACAGGAGGTGCCGTTGCATTTGTTCGTTGGGCAGAAAAGACTGACTCCGTTCTGAGAATGAGTAACTGTTCGCCCGAGCAGAAAGTTACCTATATCTCAGGGTTGTTTTTGGATGGCGCACTCTCCTGGTGGAACCTTCAGGTTCAGACCCTTGGTGAAGCTACTGCTTATGCACTGAGCTGGGACGAGCTCAAGGAATTAATGCGGAAGAAATACTGTTCTAGGGCCGAAATCAAGAAGCTTGAGAGTTCTGGAATTTGAAAATGGACGGGCCGAAGATTTCTGATTACGTCCAACGCTTTCACAACTTGTCTAGGGTTGTTCCCTACTTAGTCGAGCTAGAGTTCAAGAGGATTGAGCGATTCATTTGGGGACTTGCACCTCAAATTCTGAGCATGGTTACTACCTCAAAGCCTTCAACCATCACAAAGGCTATCGATTTGAGTGTCACACTTACTGAAGAAGCTCTGCGTACGGGAAAGTTTTCAGGATCTGAGGCAAACAAGAAAGAGACTCATGTGGAGTCTTCGGGCAATAAGAAAAGGAAGTCATCGAACCTAAAGATAGGAACCCAAGTCGGTAATGGAAGCTCTAAAGCATACAAAAGAAGGGAAGTGGACCCGTCTCGTGGCATGCAAGCTTATGGAGCCACCAATAAGGCCGGTGGTAAGGATTACTTGGGGACTAAGCCGAGATGCGAGGAATGCAATTTTCACCATGAAGGTCGATGTCTGAGGCCTAAGTGTAGAAGGTGTGGAAAAGAAGGGCACAGCAAGGATGCCTGTTGGGCGAAGTATCAAGATGGGAGAGATAATGGTAGAGTTCCAGGCTGCTATAATTGGAGAAGTAGGGCACTTTAGGAAAGATTTCCCTAGGAAGAAATAAGCGAGGAAGGGTCTTCACGATTGGAGCTCGTGAAGCACGCCAGAAACCAGATACAGTTACGTGTACGTTCCCTATTAACCAACTCTATGCATCTATTTTTTTATTAATACTGGCACAGACTTTAACCTTGTATGCTTAGAACTTAAGAAACTACTTGGCCTAGTTTCGAGTAGAATAGATGTCCCGTATTCTTTAGAATTGGCGAATGGAAGGTTAGTTAAGCGAAAGGGGTGATTAAGGATTGTATTTAGGAACTTAGAGAGCGGGAACCCCCCATTACCGTTGACTTGGGAAGTCACGATATTGTAGTCAGCATGGATTGGATATCCAAGGATAGAGCTGAAGTTGTTCGTCATAAGGAAAATCATTCGCATTCCTCTTGCGAATGATGAGACACTCATAGCACACAACCTCCTTGCAATAGATGCGAGGGCACTAGGCCCCATAAGGCAGTGGATATGCGACATCTCACATTGGTCGTAGAGACACAGGAGCGCCTCCGAATAGGCTGCATAGCCTTCCTTGCTCATGTTGTCAATAAAGAGACCAAGAAGACAAAGCCAGAAGGCATCCCCGTTGTGGAGGAATTTCTAGAAGCCTTTCCCGAAGACTTGCCTGGGTTACCTCCACAGCGACAAGAGGATTTTAGGATGAACCTAGTGCCAGGAGCGGCACCAGTGATGGATGACTCCTTACCGACTAGCTCCGTCCGAGATACAGGAGCCACCGATGCAACTGCAGGATCTGCTAGGCAAAGGAAATCCATCAGGCCGAGCCTCTCACCATGGGAAGCCCCTGGTGTTATTCGTTAGGGAGTAGGATGACAGTTTTTACACGTGTACACAACCTAATCTGAAAGGAACTCAGAAGAACTAATTTGGAAAAAGTATTACGCATAGGTTACAGGGAGATAGACAACTAACCCTCAAGAATCGGTACCCCTTTACCGAGAATCGAGGACTTGTCGACCAACTGCAAGGTCCCAGCTACTATTCTAAGTTGGACTTAAGGGAAGGGTATCACTAGTGAGGACACGAGAAGAAAGTTGGCAGTTTCCATTTTGCATCAACTTTAGAGAATTGGATATCAAGGACCGATATCCTTTGCCAAGGATTGATGACTTGTTGATCCAATTGTAAGGTTCTAGTTACTACTCAAAGATCGACTTGAGGTTAGGATGTCCTCAACTGCAAATACAAGAAGAAAGTATCTCTAAAACGACCTTTAGGACTCGCTTTGAGCATTATGAGTTCCTTGTCATGCCGTTTGGCTTAACAAATGCACCGGCAGTATTCATGGACCTCATGAATTAGGTGTGTAAGCCGTACCTGGATAAGATCGTGATTATATTTACTGACTGCATTCTCATAAGCTCAAAGACCAAGGAAGGTCATGAGCAACATCTGCAATTTATCTTGGGACTCTTAAAGAAAGAACAGTTATGTGCCAGGAAGTCGAAGTGCGAACTTTGGATTCGCGAGGTAAGATTCTTAGGATACGTGGTGGATAAGAATGAGATTCATGTCGACCCTACAATCAAGAACTAAGGAGTCCCTAAGACACAACTAAGAATTTTTGGGGATCGTAGGCTGTATCAGACAACCCCTAGAAAACCTTTCAAGGATTGCTCAACCGCTAACAACCCTAACCCAGACGATACCTATCTTGTCTTCACCTGACAGTACCTATCTTGTCTTCACCTGACAGTACCAATAGAAATGTTGATGCAACGAGACCAAGTCATCGCATACGCGTCACGTTGTTAAGGGATCATGAGAAGAAACCTTGAACTAGGTGCAGTAATTGCGGGTCGCAGATTTGACTTCATTACTTGTATAAACAAATGCTGCACGATCTTTACTGATCACGAGGGTTTGAAACACACCGTTAATCAGAAGGACATAATCATGAGATAACTAGATGAAATGAGCTACTGAATGATACGACTGAGAGATTAAGTGTCACCTGGACAAGGAAAGCGTTGTAGCAGACGCCTTGAGCCGCAAGGATCGTGCAAAGCCTCTAAGGGCGTGAGCCTTAGAAATAATCATACAGACAAAACTCATCACTAGGATTCGTGAAGCTGAGCATGAGATGCTCAAACCAGAGAACCTTCAAGCTGAAGCGTTATATGGAATGTAAGTGCAGTATTGCCTAAGGAAGACAAAACCATACACTTCCTGGAACGACTTTGGGTTCCGTTTAGCGACAATTTACGAATGCTTAATTTGGGGCAAGGCTCATAGGTCAAGGTACTCGATCCATCCTAGGATCCGACAAGATGTACCAAGACTTGAAGGATTAATATGAATGGCCCAGGATGGAAGCTGACATAGCTACATATGCGGGTAACTGTCTTACCCAATGTTGTAGAAGTCAGATTAGGCGGCCGATTAATCGGCGCCTAGGCGGTAATCGGTGAGCCATCGCCTAAAAAGTTGCAAATCGGTTAAAAAAATCAGTCCCGGTCAAAGACGGTCAAAATCGGACCTAGTCGGAGAAAATCGGAAGAAATCAGACTAATCGGACCCAGAAATTTATACAGAAACTTACCTGACTCATTGTCGCCGCACACCGACGGCGACGACGACCTTAGTCTTCTTATCCAACGACCTTAATTTGTTATCCAATCATTGTTTAGATGAAGGGAATATGGGGATTAGGGTTTGTGTTTTGTGTTTTGTTTTTGTGTCTGATGAAGAAGAAGAGACGGAGAGCAGGAAACGGCGTATGATGAAAGTTTAGATGATTAGGGTTTGTGTTTTGTGTTTTGTTTAAGTTTAGGTATTTTAACATATAACCCCCTCCATCTTTATTAGTTTATATTTAGTCCTTATACTTGTGAATTTATATATGAAAAATATAAAATTAATGGTATATGTATATAAATTCATAAAATTATACATATAAAGTCCATTCCAATAAATCCCTATTAATCCCGATTAATCCCTAGGCGGTACCTCACCGCCCGACTAGCGCCTAGCGCTTTCTACAACATTGGTCTTACCTGTGCCGAGGTTAAGACATAATATAAGAAGCCATCAGGGCTACTGCAACAGCCTGAGACTCCCATATGGAAGTGGGAGCGAATCTCAAAGAATTTCATTACCAGCTACCAAGAACCCAAAAAGGTCACAATATGAATTGGGTGATTATTGATCGACACACCAAGAGTGCACATTTCCTGCCAAACAGTACAAGGGAATTAGCAGAGATTTAGCCTAAAAAGATTGGGGCACGTCATGGAGTGCCTGATTCTATCATGTCCGACGGAGATGGTCATTTTGTGCCAAGAATATGGCAGACATTTCATAGGCGTTTAGGTCACGACTGGACCTTAGTACCACATTTCACCCTCAGACGGACGGCCAGAGAAAACGGACGATACAGACTGTGTGGACATGTTACGTGCTTGTGTGATGAACTTCGATGAAAAGTTGGAATACTCACTTGCCCTTAGTGGTGTTTTCCTATAATAATATTTATCATACCACCGTTTAGGCCATCTCGCGCAAAGCTTTATAGGAACGTAAGTTTCAGTCCCCTTCGTGTTGGGCAGAGACCGGAGATAAACGATTTACTGACCCGAGATGAAATTAATGGCAAGATTGTTCAGATACGTGGGTGTATCAAGTCAACACATGGTATACAGAAAGGCTGCGCCGATAAGCGGCGGAAACTGTTGGAATTTGAGATAGGAGGTATGGTTTTAATAAGAGTCTCGCCTTGGGAAGGCAAGGTACGATTTGGAAAGCATGGTAGATTGGACCCATGGTATATTAGACCTTTCGAGATCATGGAAGGGTTCGGGACCATTGCTCACAGCCTGAAACTTCTAGAAGAACTTAGTGATCATGACATTTTTCACGTGTCTAGTCTTTAGAAGAGCCTGACTCTAGGAACAGTCGTTATTCCCGCAAACAGGATTCACGTCAATGACAAACTCTAATTTATTAAGGAACCTGTTAAGGTTGCAGACCGGAAGTCCACAAAACACGGAGAAGTCGTAATTGATTTGTTAGAGTTCGTTGGAACTCATATCATGGCCCAAAGTTTACTGGGGAAGATGAAGACCAAATTAAGCCTAAGTGACCACATTTGATTCACAACTCCCCTGCGATCGATGGCAAAGCTTGAATTTCTGGACGAAATTCTTTTAACGGGGGGAGAATGTGACAACTTGTACTTTTCCATGCATTCCGTACAATAATTAAACAGTAATCTAGGCTTTAATAACTTTACATGATATAGTTTACAAGATGAATTAAATTCTGATTTCTGTTATATACATACAATGGCATTTCTTGTTGCAAGACTTTTATCATTACTACATGCAACACAATATAGTTCTACTAATGCACAAAACAAATTTGGCACAGTTATCAAACAAACTAGAATTACTGACGGGAATTCAGTACTTAGACAGATAAGATGTTAAGACACAAAATAAGCCCCAGGACCAAGTGTTACACTAGTATAGTGTGTAGGAAAGTAGGGATTACAAAACTGCCTCCCTAGTGATGACATAGGTACCGGAAAGTGCCAGAAACACACTGAAACTGCAGAATTCTGCAGAAAATAAACAAATTCAGCAAAAATTCAGCTTTTAACATCTAAATATAATGTAGAAAAGTGGTTAAATGGTCCAGAATACTTTCCTAAGTGTCGGGAATCAAAACTGTCATTAAAGACTACATAAAGCACACTAAACTGCGCAATTTAGCACTTTAACGAACAGTAACGAACCGAACAATACCCGGAACACCAAATTTTCACTAGAAACATTGTTTTAGTGTTACGAAGCTAGTAATGGTCACTGAACATCATATTACATCTCATAAACACTAAACACATAAAATACCTAACTAAGCCACTTAGATCCTAACTAGAATTCCTAACTTACATTTGAAACCCAACCTTTACCCCCCCCCCCCCCCAACTTACGGTCACCATTATGGGACCCACACTAAGATTTTATTGCCATTGTTTATTTGATATGGTGCTTCCTTTTGAGACATAAAATCCATTAGAGATTGAGTTGTTGGAAGATTTTCATATAAACCACTAAGTTCTTCATTTTCTTCATAACACCATCTACACAACACATCCCTCCTTCTTCCTTCAAGGAGCTCACGGCCAAGCACCCCCATCCACCATCATTCATTTTCAATCCATTCCCTCATAATCTAAGTAACCTACAAGATGTCTTAAGCCTATCTAAGAAGGTTGCAAGGAACGGAATTGGAAGGATCTCTCTCTAGTGCTTTTATCCATCTCATTTTTCATCTTCATCTTCTTGAACATCATCCCTAGCCTTGTGCTAGTAGTAAGACCTTCCTAATCTCATTTTACTTCATATTATGTTGGTTAAAAGATGATATAAGATGTTAAACATAAAGATCATGAAGAAACATAAGCATTAACATGAACATAAAGCTCTAAATCATGTAAATCAAAGATGTTCAAGTGTATGTAATATACTTGATTGTTGATTTCTTTTGTTTATGATGTTCATCATAAGAAGCTTGCTAGATTGTGATTAAACACATGATCTAGCAAGTATGAGGATGATTCTTGAGAAAATCATAGTGATCATCCTTTATGTTAAACATGAACTTGAAAATAAACTTGTTTTAGTGTACGATGATTTGTGATACATGTTATAAGTCTTGAAACTAATCATATTTTTAGTGATAAATCAAGTATAGAAACATGTTATTAACATCAGAAATACAAATGAATTGTTTTTGAAAAAATCATCTTGTAAGTTATAAAGGACTAGATTTTGCAAGAATGTGATTATTAAACAAATAACCATGTTTTAGAAGGTAACTTAACCTACTAAATAACATAGTTAGATACTACAACTTTTTACAAAATTTCAAGTTCATGTCAAAGTGTAAATTGCATATTTAAAGCATATGGTATGTCTTAAATGATTTGTTGATGATTGATGATGATTTAAAAAAGAAAATGATATGCTTTGAAAGAATGGAAACCTCCATTTTTAGGTGAAACTATGGCAATTTTTTTTCTAAAAATATAACACTTAGAAAATTATTTTTAAACAAATAATTACAAGTATATTTTAAACCATGGAATTTTATATAAAGTTTGCCATAATTTTTGTTACAAAAATTACAAAATATTGGAGGTTGGTTTTTGATAATAAAAGTGAGTAAATATGTATTTAGGAGAATATATATTTAGATGTCACCATGTGTGTGATTATTTGTATATTATGTGTATTAGTTATATTATTTTAGGATTGAAATAATATAACTCACCAAAATACCAAGAAATTACAATCCAAAATACTACCAAAATTCCAAGAAATAAATTTACAAAATATATCCAAAATATTGGAGAAACCGAACAAGGAATATAACTCACAAAAATATTCCGGAATTTAATTCGTAAGTATATTTTGGTGATTGGTATTTTGGACACCAAGAGAATGAAAATACGATTTTTGCAATTATTACGAAATATATCATATTTTTGACAAGAACAAAATATATTATTTTGGTAAGTAAAAATATATTTTCTTAGAATTATTAGAAGATATATTATTTTCTGGAGAAAATATATATTTTCTTGAACAAACATGAAATACATTATTTTTTAATGAAAATAAGTTTATATATATTTTCTGAGTTAGACTTGAAAATATATTGTTTTTGAGACTTATAGGAAAGGTATAAATATTGTTGCCAAGGAAAAATTACAAATAATTTTTCTATGTAATATTTCTTAAAATATATATTTTGGAAACATATGTTGTTGTATTTTTATTAGAAATATTATTCCGGAAAAGTTAATACAAAAATTAAGTTTGAGATACTTAATAAACACAATAAAAATACGTATTCTCATACGTATAATTACACACCGGAATACGCCATCGATACTTGGCAAAAATATAGAAGGATAAGAATACGAATACAAATACACCCATCATTGGGAAGTTATACAAGTACAAATACATAAACTTGACAAGTTAAAATGTATTATTTTAACTAATATTCCAAAGTTCATAAATATAATTTAAGTTAAAATATTTATTATTTTAACAAATAATTTTATAACTTGGAATAATATTAAGGACACAAAGAAACATAACTCAAAGACACTAATTAACACTAAGTCCAGGCACGACCCGCTCGTCTAATAGACCGTAGTACGTTGTAGGTAGTCGTGCACATTAGTAGTAGCTTGAGTTACGTCGGATTGAAGAACGCAAAACCGTGAGTTCATGTCCCCCTTTTCTCTTAACTGTTTTCGGATTTATAACTCTCGGGGGTGGAATACATGTTGCATACGTTTAAATGGTATGAATTGGCTATGAAATAAATTATAGATCATGTGAGCATAGATGGAAATTGAAATGCCATTAACTCTTAATTATGGACGAAGGTTTGATCTAACGGGTACGACCGAGCCCCACTCACGGTCCTTATGTGACCACTTGAGTGCTTTGGTCTCCCAGTCGAGGTAAATCGACAACGGTCAAGGGTAAAATTGACACAGCCAAGGTAAATTGACACAGTCAAGGTAAATTGACACAGTCGAAGGAAAATTCGACACAGTCGAGGGAAATCGACGAGGGTATAAGCCTACTCATATTGAGTGCTCCCTATGCCTTTACAAACATTGATGTCCTTGCAAAACATTAATTTGATCTGTTCATAGATTCGTTTCATACCTGTTTTTTTGAAAGGAGTCTCTCAAATGTTTACAAGCTTATCAGTACTCATACAAAACGCATGAACTCGCTCAACTTTTGTTGATGTTTTCCAAAATTACATGTATTTCAGGTAATAAGTTGGATCTTGGGCGCGAGTGTTGTTTCTGGAAGTAAATTCCAAGTTTAAGTGTCATCCACTTTTGTTGGTTTGTAACTTAGTTAAGGTTGTGTTGTTTGAAAATTAAATGACTAGTGTTTATAATATTTTAAACTTAATGAATGGATGGACATCGTTTTGATCATATAGTTGTTTATTATGATTGAATGCAATGATATTGAACAAGTCACACATCATACGCTTCCGCAAAAGTCAACGTGTGACAGGTCCCAACCGACTTCGTCATTCTTGATGATGCTCCACTTGTGTTGGGACAACCTTTTGTGAAAACCCATCAAGCATATTATCAGAAGCAAAAAACAACCTACCCATTCAATTAGGGGCCGACAAAAGGTATGTCGATCTTGATCAATCAATGAAATATCCAATCGGCAATGACGACCCCCTAATTGAAGACCAAGTTGAACCACCCGATACGGAAGACGAAATCGACCAACTTGTTGACGAAGAGGCCGCCATTGAACAAACCTTTTTATTTCTCGACCAAAATAATGAGCAACCAAATAAGGAGTCTTATAAAGACCCACCACTAGAGCTCAAAGAATTCCCAAAAGGTTTGCAATATGTTTTTCTAGACAAGGATGGTAAGTTACCTGTAATTATTTCTTCAAAATTAACTAGTTTAGAAAAAGAAAAATTAATAACGCTTTTGAAAAAAAAACACAAAAACGCGATCGCATAGAAGCTTGTAGATATAAAAGGAATAAATCCTTGCACGCACAAAATTTTGATGAATGATGACTATAAATCGGCAATACAACCACAACGTAGAGTAAATCCAAATGTTCAAGAAGTGGTTAAAATGAATTCATCAAACTACTTGAGGCTGGACTCATCTACCAATTTTTCGATAGCCCTTGGGTGAGTCCCATTCAAGTAGTTCCCAAAAAAGGAGGTATGACGGTGGTCACTAATGAAAAAAAATGAATTAATACCAACAAGAATCGTCACCGGATGGAGAGTTTGCATAGACTATCGTAAATTAAATGAGGCAACGAGGAAAGACCACTTCCCTTACCTTTTATTGATCAAATGTTAGAAAGATTATCCGGTCATAAATATTATTTTTTTAGATGGTTTTTCAGGTTACTTTCAAATACCGATAGCTCCCGAAGACCAAGAAAAAACAACATTTACATGCCCCTACGGAACTTTTGCTTATCGAAGCATGCATTTTAGTCTATGTAATGCCCCCACAGCTTTCCAACGTTGCATGGTGGCTATCTTCCATGACATGATAGAAAAAACCATGGAAGTTTTCATGGACGACTTTTCTATCTTTGGAGATTCATATGACCAATTCCTCGATAACCTTGAACGAATGCTATCCCGATGTGAGGAGACTAACCTCGCCCTTAACTGGGAAAAATGCCATTTCATGGTGACGGAGAGAATAGTACTCAGTCACAAAATCTCAAGCGAAGGATGGGAGGTTGATCGGGCTAAAATAGATACCATCTCCCGATTACCACCTCCATCCTCCGTTAGAGCCATCAGAAGTTTCCTAGGGCATGCCGTAGACGATTTATCAAAGACTTTTCGAAAATTTCAAGACCTTTAACAAAATTACTTGAAAAAGATGTGTCGTTCATCTTTGACAAGGATTGCAACCAAGCATTTTTAACACTAAAAGAAATGCTAGTCAAAGCACCAATCATGATAGCACCTGATTGGAAATTACCTTTCGAAATCATGTGCGATGCAAGCGACTTTGCGGTTGGAGCTGTGTTGGGACAACGAAAAGATAAGCATTTTCATCCAATATACTATGCTAGTAAAACACTCAATGATGCATAGGAAAATTACATAACAACTGAAAAAGAGTTACTAGCTGTAGTATTTGCTTTTGATAAATTGCGTTCTTATCTTATTCTTTCTAAAACGATAGTTTATACAGACCATGCAGCCATTCGTTATCTCTTTAAAAAACAGGATGCCAAGCCGCGTTTAATCAGGTGGATTCTACTCCTCCAAGAATTTGACATTGAAATAAAAGAACAAAAGAGGAGCTGAGAACACCGCTGCCGATCATCTATCCCGCTTGGAAGATCCAGCTTTGGAGGCAACTAGGGACGAGCTCATCAATGAAAAATTCCCAATGGAATCCTTAGAAATGGTGGAATACCGAGAAGAACCATGGTACGCTGACTACGCCAACTACTTAGCTAGTGGGATAGTTGTGAAAGGTTTGTCACATCATCAAAGAAAAAAATTCTTTGCTGATGTAAAGCATTATTTTTTGGGAAGATCCTTATCTTTTCAAAATACGTGACGACCAACTTATCCGACGATGCGTATATGGTAGCGAAGCAAGGAAGATTCTCTGCCATTGTCATGAAGGTCCGTACGGTGGACATCATGGAGCCAGTAGTACAACACGAAATGTATTTGATACGGGATTCTATTGGCCGGACCATTTATAAAGACTCCCAAATTCTTATCAAGACATGTGATGCATGCCAAGGATCAAGTAATATTTCTTCGAAAAACAAAATGCCACAAAAACGACATTCTTGTTTGTGAAATTTTTGATGTGTGGGGATTAGACTTTATGAGACCTTTCCCACCATCAAAAGGAAACAAATATATACTTGTGGCCGTGGATTACTTGTCAAAAATGGGCCGAAGCTGAAGCTCTTCCAACAAATGATGGAAGAGTTGTGGTAAGATTCTTGAAACGACTATTTTCCTCGTTTCGGTACTCCAAAAGCATTAATAAGTGATATAGGTACCCATTTTTCTTGTCAAAAATGGATTACTTGTCAAAAAATGGGCCGAAGCCGAAGCTCTTCCAACAAATGATGGAAGAGTTGTGGTAAGATTCTTGAAACGACTATTTTCTCGTTTCGGTACTCCAAAAGCATTAATAAGTGATATAGGTACCCATTTTTCTAATCATCATGTTGAAATTTTTTTTAACAAGATATAGGGTCTATCATCGGATCTCAACCGCATATCACCCTCAAACAAATGGACAAGCCGAAGTGACTAATCAAGGTTTAAAAAAGAATACTTGAGAAAAACCGTAGGGTTAAATAAAAAAAGAAAGGGCCGATAAATTAGATGAAGCTTTATGGGCTTTTCGAACCGCGTATAAAACAACAATAGGAACCACCCCATATAAGCTTGTTTATGAAAAAAAAGTTGTCATTTGCCAGTAGAAATAGCACATAGGGCTTTACTGGGCATTAACAAACGTAAACTTGGACCATGAAACCGCCGGAAAGAATCGATTTTATCAATTAAACGAATTAGAGGAATTAAGAAATCAAGCATACTCTAACTCCGAAATTTATAAGGAACGTATGAAAAACTTACATGACAAACATATTAAGCCTAATGAATTTCGAGTAGGAGATCAAGTGCTACTGTTTAATTCACGACTTCGATTATTTCCCAGAAAAATTAAAGTCTAGGTGGTCGGGGACCTTTTTCCATCACCCATGTTTTTCCACATGGAGCATTCGAAATTATATCTAAAAATGGCATTCCATTTAAAGTCAACGGACAAGCTCTATCAAGGATTCACTGAGGATAATGAGGAAGAGATCTCACTTCAAGCGGTCGAGGTATGATTAAACAAAGGTTTGTGTATATATGTAAACTAACATCATATCTTGTAGGTAATGGACATCAGGAGAGCTTCACGAAAATCAGTAAGGTAACTAAACCAGTTTCGGGAAAAAAAGGTCACTCACACGTGCACTAAAAAATATAAGCCGCCCACTGATGTACGTTAAATTATACATGTTTTTATACCCCAAAACACTTCCGTTTTAAGCGTTTTTTTTACCGAAACCGTGACGTTTAGGTGCCAAATCCGGCACTTTTATATTTTCAGATCTTAAACTGAGCACAAAAGAAAAATTTGATGAAAACAGTCATATTATGATGCATTTCTGATAAAAAGAACAAAATTTCTGATGACTGCCAGGTCTCGCACGACCGTGCAGGCCGACAGCACTGCCGTGCCGGATTGTTCGATCTCGGAAGCACTGCCAGTGCGGACTACTAGTACCAACCTTTTCTCGGGCCACACTACCGTGCGAGCCACCGCATGACCGTGCCAAGGCCAGACCAAGGTTTCTGATCAACATTTTGATGACTTAGCACTACAGTGCGAGCCACGGCATGACCCGTGCCGATCTGATGACTCAGACAACCTGTCCACTAGTCCACTTGGCTGACATCGAATTGGGCAAAATGACATCACCCCGACAACACCTGTCGCACGACCGTGCGACCATCGGCACGACTGTGCCTATCATAAAATCTTCTATAAATACAGCCATTCGCTACTGGTTTAAATGTTGGGTTTTTCTCCATGTTTCTGGGCGATTTCAGGGTTCCGAAACAGTCCTGATCAGACCTATTTGAAGCCTCAAGATCGAATGGAAGCATAACCAATCCAACCCATCAATTCCTTGCTTGTTTATGGTTCGATTCCTTGTTCTTGAACATGTATTCTAATCATTTTTCTAGTTATGAGCTGATGTTAGTTTATGTTTAATGTAGTATTATGTAATAGTAGTTATAAACTTGTTTTCTTGAATAGTCTTTATGTTGTAATCTTATTTATATGAAAACTTTAGTACTTTTTCATGTTTTAATCTTCATGATTATATAATGAACGTTTCATTGATGTTGAGTTCCTGATTATGTTTGATTATTTTGGATAATGAATCTGTGGTTAGTGGGATGGTAACTATATTTTTCTTGATTAATCACTTTTTTGTAAACTTGTTTACACCATGAGACTCGAGAGGGGTGTTGGTTTTATCTAAGATATATCTTATTTTTATTAGGAATGCTTTCTTGCACGTAAGGGTTGTAGCGAATTATATGGTGTTGATTACATGTTCTTGCATGCAGTTTATGATCCTTGTTTAGTAGTTTTGGTCTGAAATTGCTGACATGGTAGATTTGTATTCAAGACTTGTAAAGGTGAAATATGTTGTTATATGATGTATTGTAACCATCGGTATTGCTTTATTTGGTAAGTGAGGTTAGAAAACTCCTAGCGGATGACTAATCTATCTTTAAAGGTTTACATGAATGAATATCAATAGCTCACTAAAGAATGAGTTTAGGTGGTTAACGTGTGTTTACCGCGTTAACTTTCCAAAGAATCATCATGTTAGAAAACTCCTAGAGGATGACTAACTGTCTTGAAATTGAAAAATTGATTAAGTGCTTTTGTGACATATGTGATGTAGATAACATGTTTAGGATGTTTGTGAAACAAGATAATAGTATATTTCTGTTTTAGATATAACTTGGATAATTTAGTTAAACAACCATTCACTTATCCTTTTATCTGGTAATCTAATGACAAGGATTTAGTACTTAATAACGCCCGAGTTCCATGGATCGATATCTGGCTCTTACTAATACTTTGCTACATATATGACGGGATACACTTGTCCTTTGTTGTGTG